>OMLC01042977.1:0-20237 GCA_900302585.1 Regalecus glesne | reverse complement strand
AAAAAGTGGTAATCATGTTGAGCCAATAAAAAAACTTGATCTCCATTCAGACAGGATTTTAGCTTCACATAAAATAATCCATCCATCCATCCATCCATCCATCCATCCATCATCAGTCAAGAGCCTGCAGTTGGGTTACGGGGTCATGCTGGACCCTATCCCAGGGCTCATTGGGTGAGAGTTGGGGAAACACCCTGGACAGGTCACCAGTCCATCACAGGGCTTGAGCAGCAGGGGGTTTAGTGTCTTGCTCAAGGATAACTTTGACAAGCTTCCTGCAGCGGCCGGGGATAAAATGTTCTCACCCTGCTGGCAGATGTTGCTGTTAGTTTTAGAAAATGGACTTGTTTCATAATAATACAACTTGCTCCAAGATATTTATTCTTTAAAAAAAAAAACCGGAAGTATCTTAAATCAACATTTCTTTTCCTGGTTAGTGAATCATCCTCTTAGCGAGTCTGGTATACATGAAACCAGAGCCTCTTTTCTTGAAACAAGCAGCCTCGTCTGCCAGAGGAGTCCGAACGTTTTCCTTGGAAAATGAGGAAATAACCATATACGAAGGGGGCTGTGGCAGCTCGGTGGTAGAGCGCCCGCTTTGGGAACTGGAGACTGCAGGTTCAAACCCACCCTGGGGTGTCAGGAAGGGCATCTGGCATTAGTCCCCAACCTGCCCTTGGATGGAATAGCAACCTGTATAGAGTGTTTCCCCATCTCTCACCCAGTGAGCACTTGGATAGGCTCCAGCATGACCCCGTAACCCAACTGCAGGCTAGTGACTGATGATGGATGGATGGAAGGATGGATGGAAGCTTGTCATTTTTAATGTGTACCACATGAGGATGGAAAAATGAAATAGGTGTAGACTTTGAAAGTTCCAGAACACTACTTTAAGCCAGCCAGTGGGTCTCCATGTTAAGACAGTAGAACTGATGTGGGGAGTGGGTATGTTGCCCACCTTGGCACATCCACCATCAGGTAAAGTGGGCACACTTACACTGTGCCCTGGCCCGGGGGTCTGAGTCCCTTTGTGTGAACACTGTCCGCTCTGACAGCAGGGCTGGCACCAAAAAGCCTATTTTTAGAGAAAGTGGGCGAGCTGAGTCTGGGCGAGGCCATAAGGACGTCTCGGTGGAGGAACGTTGTCACGCTGATGAACTCAGTAGGATGGTTGACGTCACCGGGTGACATAGGGCAGGGTCTGGGGTGGCCACTGTCTATATATGTATAACACCCGGGTGCTCAGGATGCACCCTTTTATTTTTCAAGTGCCACTCTCTCCTTTGCGTATTCCCACAGCACACAGCCTTTTCCCGGCTCCCACTCACTGGAAGCTGGGAAAGCATCCACCGCCATGGGTGGTTTCTGTGGCCGTTTGGTTTCACTACGCGCTGTTGGTCTGTCTGTCAGCCTGTCTCGCCATCCTCCTTATCTTTCTGCATTCCTTTTTTGAGGATCTGTCTTTCTCCTCTCCGAGGAGAAAGACACGGGTCTATTTGCTTGAATTTCTCATTTCCTGTTTGGGGTGTGTATCCAATCCCTTGTTCTTGTGCCCAACACACATCAAACGATCACGCTGCTTCAAATGAGACAAGAAGAAAGAATGGAGGGAAGGAGGGTACAAAGGCAGAATGGGAATGGGATAGAGTGAGTGTGAGGGAGAGAGAGAGGGGCGTGGGGGTGTGTTGGTTCTGGAGAGACTCAAGAGCGAGGCAGAGAGGAGGAGGAGGAGGACAGTGGAAAGGGAAAATCCAGAGTAAGAAATGGGGGAGGCAGAGGGAAGGAGAATAGGAGGCAAGCTGGTAGCTCATGTCAATGTTTAACAGAATGTTCTCACAGGACGGCCGAGCGGTTGCGTAAAACAGCAAAAATGATCTCAACTCTCCACCTCATCTAATTTTTCTGGAATTTGAGCTACTTTTCCTTTTACCTCTCGGTCTTCTTATCTACCTCCCACTGCAATTTGTTTTTATTTATCGTAATTATACATTATTTATTCGGCCATTTCTTAATTTCCCGTAACGGGCCTGGGGTGCCATGCTGTCAGCAGCGGGGGGACAGGGGGTGGGAGGCAGGGTTTGGAGGGGTTATAAGCCAATAAAACAAAGACTCATACTCTCAGTTTTACATTTCCACTCTCAAATGGCTCCGTTGCAGCCTGCGTGTGGGCCAACACCATCATGGAACCCCACCTCAGCCTAATGCAATTACCCTTATGGCGTTGGTTCTCAAGGCGGGCTCCAGGGACCGCCAGGGGTCACAAGTAAAAAAACAGTGACAAAACAGTCCTTCCATACACACATCAGGGGAAAATGCGTCACCCAATAGGATTCTGCGGTCTAAGGCCCATGCTACCTGGTGGGGGTGGGGGGTAGAGAACATTTGGCGACCCAGGGTCTTGAGGTACAGGGAGGGTCTGGCAGCCATGAATTTGGACGGAAGTCAGGGGATAAGTCTACTCTACCTACCTGTGAACCCACGAAGTGAACGGCCATTTCCTACTCTTAGCAAAATATTATGCATGGCTGGAAAAACAGCGAGAATGAAAGAATGAAGTGAGCGGTGACTTTTGGAATCTATCATCCGCTGCAGCCAGTGGATGAAAAGTTTTAATTTCCTGCTCTGTTTTCCACTTCCAAGAAGTCTCCTCCGCGAGGGAAAAATAATAAAGGTTAATTTGATTTGGGGTTGACGGACTCTGAGTCGCCCGCTGGCAGTGGTGGATTGCTTTGTTGCCGAAGACTGACATTTACAGCACTCTGAAGGAAAGCAGCGTGATGTATAGATGTAGGCTGAATATGACCCTCACCATGCACTCGAGTGTCTGCTCTCCTACTGCGCTGGGAACTCTCAACCCCGAATCAGCTGACCATCACAGAGGCCTGCATCCCATTATTATCATTATTATTATTATTATTATTATTATTATCATACTTCCTCTGTTTTTCAGGGATTGTCACAGCTGATTTTATCGTTTCCATTGGAACTGTGTATGACGGCCTCAACTGATCCGCTATGGTCCAGTCAAGCTTGATACTGCTCTGGCAGAATTTGACCCCGGAGGCCCGTCCTGATGCAGCCACTAACCCTATTGATAGGGGGACACAGGTAAAGTGCTGGATGCCATCCCAGTATTCATGGACTTGGACCCATGCCTGTGGCCAGAATTCTGGCCCACTAGCTTGCTCCCATTAAGGATTCCCAGTTTACGCACCCTCATTAATGCTGTCTTTAGTGATTTCACTGCAGTTAACCAAGGAAAGGGCCGTGTTCCGCATGGCAAACAACCCTGAGATTGATAAACTGACTCTCGGTGAGATCTAAACACGACCCCCCCGGTCTGTCTGGGTCCGACCCGCCCCTCGTTCCATACCCTCGTATTAGATTATATTACGTGTTAATATGGAGAGGTGAAGGCGGCGGTGGGGTTTGCAGAAAGGTATGCAACGTGTTTCATTTTCCACTGCACCGCAGTTCCAGCTCCTGCCCTTCCCTGCAGCACAAAACAACCTTGACTGGGTTGTAGTGTGTCATTTATATGTGGAGACCCTCCCCGTGACATGAGCGCCCACTGTCTGAACCAGGCTCAGGTGACAGCAGAGAGAAATGAAGAGAAGGAGAAGGAAGAAAGGAAGGAAGGAAGGAAGGGTGGAGCTGCAGAGGAAGAAAAAGATCTTTTCCCATCTTCTTCTACTTCAGTTTATCTTTAATTGTTGCTTCAAGTGCTTTGCGCTGCTCGCTACGAAAACATGTGTTTCAAATAAGGGGCCCTTCCAGACCCCCCACAGACCCCCTGAAGCCAAGCTCTCATTAGCTAGATTAGGGAGGGCTTGGAGAGAGAGAGGAGATAGTCAGGGTGGAAATAAATTCTGTTTGCTTTTGGACTACTTCAGACCTCTCACAGGGTCACTGTAATGGAGGAGGAGGGGGGGTGTGGTGTTGGTAGGTGGAGCGTGTGACTAAAAAGTGGTGGGCTCAACATAAGTTTCTCACAAAGGCGAGGGACACACACACACACACACACACCTCTTACGGGATAATAAATAGTCGTAGATTCAGGACCGCTCCTATGTAAGGTATACTTGAGTCAGGCATGTGACCTCATCATTCATTGGTTCCTAGCCCTTGGAATGTCATTCACCCCCCATCCCCAGCCCTTCATCTGCCTCTGTCTTCAGTTGCTCATATATCTGCTGCTCTCTTCTACATTTGTGTTTATTTTAACTTTCTCAGGCCCTCTGCAGCCCACGCTCATGTGTCTTACACTCAGGAGGACAGCAATACCTCCATCCTCCCACGCGCTACATTTGTACCTCGCCTCTGCTCCGTCTCTCCCACTCACTGTCTGCGTTTACTCTGGCCCCATCCGGGAGCTCTGAGAGTCTGGTGGCAGCGTCAGGTCACCCGCCGCCTGCTCCAGCGGGGCTTTTCCTGACCAGCGGAGCGCTCACAGAGGCAGACGGGCCGTGGCTCTGAGAGCTGGCGAGTCATAGATAACCTTCCCCAGAGAAAGTGAACTCACACCATTTTGCTAAGTGTTAGACTGGGTCACGGTGAGTCAGCCGACTCGTTTGGCCTCTCGCTCTTTCCAGCGGGATGTCGCTTGTGAGTCAGGGGAGTGACCTCCAGTGTCCTCTCTGTGTCACACCGCCTCAGCCTCAGTCCAAAGACCCTCACATCCACCGGCACAGGCGAACACACGCTGGGCCGCGCCGTATCTTTTCAATGTGGTTCTGTTTAAGTCTGTGTGATGTTTTCGCAGAAGGGCCTTTTGATGCCGGGGTGAGTCATGTGGCACCAATAAAGCTGTGGAGACGTACACCTGTGTCCTGCCGTCCCCTCGCTCACTACCTTGGCTTCCAGAAACCTGAACACCGTGTTTGGATGGAACATCTCACCACAACATCCGGAACCCTGAAGGTACCTGGATGAGGCTGTATTTATCCATTTCTTGTTCTACATACATAGTGTTTGAGCAAGACACTGTTCTCCTGACGACTCTGCCCTAAGATGGACGGACAACCTGTCCTGGGTGTTTCCCCACCTTTCACCCAATGAGCCCTGAGATAGGCACCAGTTCCTCCATGACCCGACCTCCGATAAGTGGTTGGTGATGGATGGATGTGGATACATGCAAGCAAATTTTCCTCTGCATTCAACCCATCCTAAGGTATAGGAGTACTGAGCAGCTGACGTGCAGCTTGGGGTTCAGCGTCTTTCTCAAGGGCACTTCAACTCCGTTTCTGCACGGGCCAGGGATCTAACCACCAATCCTCTTGTTACTAGATGACCGTCCGACCCCCTGAGCTGTGCTGCCGCGGGGTGAAAGGAAACACTGGAGTTTCTTCTTTGGACAATGTGACACAAGTTTGTTTGGCAGCCTTGGCAGGCCCACCGCTTGGATTTGCAGTTCATCTGAGGGGAGATGGGAGGAATATGGGCCAATTCCCCAAAGAGCAAGTTAAGATCCACATAGACCCAAGGAACGTGACTTCTCACATGAATCATTTGCCTAATCTGTCACTAATGAGGTGATTCTATCACATTAGTTGACACGATTCATTTTATTCTGGCCAACCTCACATTAAATAGGTCCCTCACTCAGCAACCGATGTCACAATGCTGCCAATGTGGAGGGTTGCCTAATTCCACAAGCTCACTGAGACTGTTTTGGTGAAGACCAGCACTGCCCCCTGTGGGTTCATGTCTGGAAGAATTTGGAGAAAAACAGCAGAAGCAATTTATGAATAAATCTGAACAAAACTAAATATATCAAATCTTACTTAATTTTGATACACAGGTCCATATAAAGAATAGAAATACAACATGGACAACAACACAGCCAAAACAGCATTTGACATTTGTTATTTTTTTCATTGTTTCCAGAAACAAGTGGAGCACCCTGTGTCACCAAGTCACTCAGTTAAAACCATTATAATCACATTTTTTATTTGCTTTGATTTGGGTCACATCATCAGAAATTATTTATGTGATGATGAGCAGGTCCAGTGTTCCAAAGAACATGCACAGCTGATGTGCTGAAATGCACACATCACATCTGTACAGATGATGTCAAAATGTTCTTTTGAGAACCTGCTGTGTTCTGCTCTACACGGCCCACTGGTAGTCCAGATATAGTGGAGCAGACCTGAAGAAGCTGCAGGCAGTATATAATGATGGGTTCAGAAGCTTTTCCAAGATGAAAAAGTGCAAGTCATGTGTTTGTGACTTGTGATCGGAAGGTTCGGAAGGTTGCGAGTTCGATTCCCGGTCCTGCAGAGAAGCGTGTTGAGGTGTCCTTGAGCAAGACACTGTTCCCCTAAAATGCTCTGCCCTGTGATAGACTGGTGACCTAGACAGGGTGCACCCCGCCTCTCGCCCAATGAGAACAGAGATAGGCTCCAATTCCCCCGCGACCCGATTTCGGATAAGCGGTTGACAATGGATGGATGGATGGATGGATGGAATAAAATGTGATGATTTAAACTGAGCCTACATTAAGTGACACTCCTCTTGTTTCTGGAAACACTGGGACAAACATGTCTATATTCATCACTCTGGAGCTGTGAACTGCTGTGTGAATGTTGTGTTGTATTTTAACCATTTTTAAGAAAAATATATGATTCAGAATAAAGCAAATTATTATTACTATTATTATTATTATTATTATTATTAATTATAATAGTAATGGGGAATTTGACCGGATTGGACGGATCTTTAAAAACACTTTTGCGACCTTTTTGCGACTGTCGAACCAATGGCGTACGTAACACTTGACGGCAGTGAGAAGAAGATGGCGGAGGGAGACAGAAGTGCAGAGCTACTCAAGGAGAAGGCGAATAGTTACTTTAAAGGTAAGTTTGCAATCCCGTCGACTTAACGTCTTCAGAAGGGGATGTCCGATTGGGGAAGACGTCACTCGGCTTGGGTGGGTCACGGTGGGTCCCCTTGTCTTTAATCTCCCCTAGCCGGAGCCGGTCTCCAACGTTAAGCTTGCTAACGTTTGCAAGTAGCCAGCGTGCTAAGTTTGAGATCCCATTCATTCTTTGCAGGTTGAGGTGGGCTAGCCGACGCTAGCTAGCACCCAGCACCTCTGCGCTTACCATTTAAGGTGCTTAGCTGGGATGATGATATTTGGCCATTCAGATACTTTATCTTAGCCGCATCAAAACGCACACCCAGGCCCGGTCTACACGCGTCTTTTAACCTGCACTTGTTCCACGATGTGCTGTGCAGGCTAAGTGACGATTGATTCTCAGAGCCATAGAAACCTCTGTTGGCCATCTGGACGCGTGGGGAGAGCAACAGGGGAAGCGCTGCGGTGACGTCAGCGTGCCACCAAACCCGGCATGGCCGTGACAGTATTGCTTCGTTCTCATAGCCTGTGCAGCCTCATCTTTATCCAGATCGATTTGTCTCATATGTCACTTCTTTGCATAGCCACGCTGTGTCGAAAATGAGCAAATCGCTTCACAATTACGCCATTTCTGGTTCAACGTAGTTACAGGGACCCCCCACACACACACACCATCTCGTCGCACTTCTCCGATAGCAGCATGGCCATCTGTAGGTTCTGGATTTCAGTTAAACTAGTTCGGGCTCCGTCTACGATAATGATACAGACTAGTCCGATTGGTTCCTGCAGTTACCATTATAGTGCACATAAGTATCTTTTGAAGTCAAGCGCATTTTGGAGTGAGTACTTTTCAATCGTAAATATACAATCTCTTGGGGTTTGAGTTTACCTCTTATTTTTCGCCTGTATATGGTCAATCCTTGTGTGTGTGTGTGTATCTGGAGATTGTTGTGTCAGTCTGTGAAGCACCTGTGAGAGCCATAAACTGATTCTGAGTCTTGATTTAGAAAGATAAGGCCCTCCATGTGGCCATTTATAGGCTTGTCATTCTGTGATGACTGGAGACGGAAGCAAGGTAGTAGGCATTATATTACAAGACTGGATTGATTCACTTGTGTGGGTGGGGAAATGCACATGACAGCAGGCAATTGAAAGACATTAGACTCAAATCTAATGCGTTTTTAATGTCATCTGCTGTTTCCCAGTATTTGTCTTGCTGTGTTTGTGTCTCTATGGGGGGAAGGCTCATCTAACTATAGTGACTTGTAATTGTAATCTAAATGTTAAATGTAGCATGAATGAAGGCCTATCAAGCCAAACGCTTTTCCAGAGGCTAAGCAGAACTACACAGATAGCAAATGTGTTGCTAACAATTTATTTAATGAAGTCCATCTTGGCACATGACAAATGGACTTCACAGTTCAGGAAAGAGCTGGACTCATTGTGAGGTGTGTTGTTTTCAGATAAGCAAAAAAAAAATCTTTCAGGCCTAACTGAAATTTGAGGTTTTTTAATGGCCTTAAAGGTCATGTTCTCTCCTATGTAAAGAGAAAAGGGGACGAGAATCTGTGCTAGCTAAATGGGCCACCAAGTCTGGCAAGCCATTGCATTTTGATTATGCCGTTGACTCCTACAGTTTTGTTATAGTAGTTTTCAAAGTTAAATAAGCAAGTACACCAAAGAGATGAAGAGGTCCATATTTACATTTCACAATTAGTCGCCACATTGTGGGGTTAGACACGGACTTAGATGGAACCTGGGGGATTAAGGCCAGATACCTTTTCTGACACCGTGCAGTGGGATCGAACTCACGGCATCTGGCTCGTCATTTCCAAAAGCATGTGTTGTTCCACTGAGCTACCACGGCCCTATACCAAACGAATAACCAATAAATTAATTAATGGTCCGTGTCCATGAGAATGTCACATAATGATAATGATAAATAATAATAGATTCCCTTATCAGTCCCACGAGGGGAAATCTGGAATTCTCTCCATTTTAACCCATCCTATTGTATAGGAGCAGTGAGCTGCCACCATATGGCACTCGGGGAGCAGTTAGGGGTTCAGTGTCTTGCTCGAGGACACCTCGACATGCTACATGAAGGACCTGGGATCGAATCTGTAACCTTCTGATTACCAGACGACCACTCTACCCACTGAGCTATGCCGCCCAAAAAAAATACACCTATAGATTTCGATCCCGTAACCTTGAGAACCAATCCACGGAGGTCCACCGCTAGCGCCACTTGTTCGCACAGAGTCTCGTAAAATATTAAATATAAATATATATTGAAATGCATTTCCAGTGATCATTTTTTCACTAGATAGTTGGCTAATGGTCACAGCTATCTGTAAGACAAAATGGGGCGGCATAGCTCAGTGGGTAGAGCGGTCGTCTGGCAATCGGAAGGTTGTAGGATCGATTCCCAGTCCTGCACAGAGCATGTCGAGGTGTCCTTGAACAAGACACTGAACCCCCCTACCTGTACACTTGATTGTTCGTCGCTCTGGATAAGGGTGTCTGCTAAATACCTTTGATGATGATGATAATAAATAGGAGTCAAGATCATATGAACCCTTGAAGATGTGCATAGCCAGCTTGAGAGTCTCCTTCTCAGACTGCTGTAGTGTTTCTTTTGCGTTGGACAAAACAGTCAATGTCTTGTGTTTTTTGCTGAACACTTTTCTACAGAGTCTTCCTGTATACAGGCAGCCTTTTGAACTTGAAAAAGCAGCTTCTGTCACCAACACAGAGGCTGAAATTTTAGAGGCCAGATCAACCGCTTGCTCGCCAGATCTAAGTGCTACCAGTTCTTTGGCATCCATGGTAGCCTTTTGCCTTATCTGATGAGGATCTGTGCTGGCACCACTGAAATTATAAGCAAAGAATGGAGAAATCAAATATAGGAACTAGCACCCCCACTTTCCTGGCTCTTCAAAATTAGCTTAGCTGTCTGTTTAGGTCGATACTTGGGAAATATAGCCCATGGAGAGAACAGCACAATGCCCATTGTTGATTTGTGACCGTTTCTGTGTGTTTGCTTTTCAGAAAAAGACTATGAAAATGCTATCAAGTTCTACACAGAGGCCCTGGAGCTCAATCCATCCAATGCAATCTACTATAGCAATCGAAGCCTGGCATACTTACGCACAGAGTGCTATGGCTATGCCCTCGCGGATGCTACGAAGGCCCTGGAGATAGACAAGAACTACATCAAGGGGTACTACCGCCGAGCCACCTCCAATATGGCACTGGGCAAGTTCAAAGCTGCACTCAAGGATTATGAGACGGTAAGAAAGATTGCCCAATGTTACTTCAACATTGGCATCACAATGTTTGCAATCCACAACAGTCATAATCCATCTATTTGTCTTAATCGGCAATCGAGGGAACAGAAAAAGGAGTTGAGAAAAAAAGGGGGCCTAGAAAAGATCTATGTGGGAGGGATTTGATGAAATACTTAAACCGTGAGGATACATGTTCTGTGTATGTCACGCAACAGCTGCAAAGCGCTGTATCTATAAAAATAGCCACAAAACTGGTCCTTGAGCAAGACGTTGAACCCTTAACTGCCCCTCAGGCCCTTCAGCTGCCCACTGCCCCTATACAATAGGATGGGTTAAATGCAGAGAACACATTTCATTTTAAGATTGCAATGACCAAATAAAGTGGCATTCAAACATGTGGTATCAGCTTAAAAATGATTTGCAGCTCTGACTTTATGATGAAGAACCCCTTGTGGTTGCGGTGATCAAAAACTCTTGAAAAACATTTGTTCTTGCGTCAACGCTACGTCTCATTCACTCTAGCTTGCTCAACCAATGCTGTTCCCCACACTGAGTCAGCCGTGTTCATGTGGGACACATCCACGGTTGAGTCAAACTGGACAGCAATTGTGTCCAAACCAAAACATGTGTTTGGGTATTGAGCCTTAGAAGTAAATATGAGATGGATCATATTTTGTAAGCCAGCAAATCAATCACTGCCGATCTCAGCACAGAACTGCAAGAAAACTGGATGAAGCAAAATTCGCCTTAAATCACCCTGTTCACCTCGCTGCCGTGCTCAAGTCTACAGTTTTAAAACTCAGCTATGAAAACACAACATCACGAGTAGGACTGATCACAGCCACAGCTGGAAATCTGTTCGGTATATCCAATAAAACACTTTACATAGCTGAGCTGTGTTTTCTCACCATTGTTTGATCGCTTTTAGAATGAATCAGAGTCAACCATCAGACCCCGCCGTTCACCCTCATTTTATGAAAATCAGGATGGTTTATCATCTCATTTGAGGTCTTTTAATGGGGGTTTTGAAACTATGATTGCCTGATATGTCATTTCATAGTGGACTTGGTCACTCTCATAATAGGGTCTGCTTAGGAGTCTGCACATCCATACATTGGGGTCTTTATTAGGAAGATTTTGTAGCTTGTCTGTTTTAGCATCTCACAATCAGTGTTGGGGATGAATACGGACCTAGATGGAGCATGGGGAATTAAGGTCAAATGCCCTTCTTGAAGCCCTGCAGTGGGATTGAACCTGTGATGCCTAGGTTGCTGCATATTAGCTTTTTTCCCATATTTCCCATCAATCAACTTGTGCGCTGCGCAAAACTCTTTTAATGGCAGGAAAAACCATCTTTTTTCTGTCTGTGTGGTTGAATTTCCCTCACAAAAAGGGGTGGCTTGTCACCAAGTTCAAACACCAGAGACGGGGAGATGCATACGCCTGGCGGAGATCGGCATTCTATTGAGTGTACTCCTCTAAAGAGGAAAGAGGTCCTCTGCTCCATCTGTTGATCTATCATCATGTGTTAGGATCTAAACACAGCCTTGACAGCACAGAGCAGGGATTAGCCAGTAATCCATTGATGATGCCAATTAGATAGACTCTGACGGCATTCGTACTCGGCTAATTTGGTGTCCATTGTTGCTGATGCTATTCTCACAATGGAAGCCAGAAATATCACAGAGTTATGGCAACAAAGAACTCCGGTGCAAACCATAATCTCAGCCATTGTTTTGACAATCCCAGGCAAACCACAGATAGCAGACCTTGGACCTAATGTATAAGCCTCCACGGAAGGCTAAATTGGCTCCATATCTGTGCAGTTATAGAGCAAAGAGGTCATTCGAAACATTTATATGTAGCCACATTTTCAAGTATATTAACCACAACTTTCCTCTTGTTGTCGGCCCAGTTGTCAGTAGAGAAATATGCCTGTATCAATCTGTACTGTTCCCCTGTTCTCATGACAGGTAGTGAGGGTCCGACCCAATGACAAGGACGCAAAGATGAAGTACCAAGAGTGTAACAAGATTGTGAAACAGAAGGCTTTTGAGAGAGCCATTGCAAGTGATGAGACCAAAAAATCTGTCGTGGATTCCCTCGACATTGAAAACATGAGTAAGTTTCCAGTGCCATGTGATAGAAGGGGTTAACCGGAAGTTGTAAGTAGCAACTTCTTCCTGCTCCTTTTTGAACATATGGTACTTGTTGGCTCTCGTGTGGAGGATTATTTTGTTGAATTATGTTCTAAATAAAGACAATTGAAGTGAATATACATCCCATGTCACCAGTGATGCCCCTGTGCATACATTTATTATGAAGTCAGGATAGGAAAATAAATTGTCTGTGTGTTCTATGGTTTTATTTGCTATCTTTGACACTATTCTTAGTGTGTCCTCTAGTGAACAAATGTTGATTGTGTTTTTTGTTGAAAGCTGCTGTTAGAACTTGGATCATCTATCTATTTATGTTACTCGGTGTTTCTTTGTAAACCTTTGACTGGTGTGCTCAGTCCCAGTGCAGTATCATTACACCGATTCAGATTGTGGTTGTTTTATAATGCAGCAATTGAGGATGAGTACGCAGGCCCTAAACTTGAGGATGGGAAGGTCACCGTGACATTCATGAAGGAGATGATGGATTGGTTCAAGGACCAGAAAAAACTGCACAGAAAATGTGCTTATCAGGTAAGCTGATACTCCAGTCTCGCAATGAAACGGTGAGTCCGTTTGTCAAGTTATTAATATGGAATGGCTCCCTGTCCAGGGTGTTTCCCTGGCTTTCGCTCAATGAGTGCTGGGATAAGCTCCAGCATGACTCAGTGACCAGACTTTGGATAGATGGTTGTTGATGGATAGAAGATTTCGGTAAATTATTAATAGCTTTGGCATTTATCAAGTAAAAAATACCAAGCATTTGCTGGTTACAGCTTTTCAAATGCCCAGATTTAATTCTCCAATGCAAACCATAAAATTGAACCTCTAAGGGTCTTGGCAATTGATTAGACCAGAGTATTAAGACATCGCTGTGGGCTTTAGCGACTTGTGACCGGGATTTTTCATTGTGCTTGACATTTTCTATATTAAGTGAGCAACGGATCAGTCACAAAATAATCGATAGATTAATTGATACTGAAAATACTCATTGCAGCCTCAGTTTGACCTTTAGCCCTTACATTGGAACTTTCTCCTTTTTTTTCTTCAGATTTTGGTCCAAGTAAAAGATGTCCTATCCAAACTCCCAAGTCTTGTTGAAATCACATTAAAAGAGGTGGGTACTGGACAGATACTTGGTGGATTTGTCTCTCAGTTACATGCTGTTTAATTTTAACTTTTTAGGTGTTAGTTGATCATCTGATCCGGAGGCTTGCAGTGTAGCAGTTGTAAAAGCTTAAATTCCTTGATTGCCCACAGGACTGACGGAGCCAAGTTGCCTTGACGCTAACACATGATTTGCGTGACCCTGAACAATTTACCGATGAGATAATATTATATTTTGACATGATGGTTTTCTACTCCTCTTGTTCATTGTGGAGCATGTAAAACGTGTTCTCTTTCTCTCTTCCACAGTCAGAAAAGATTACAATTTGTGGTGACACTCACGGGCAGTTCTACGATCTCCTTAGCATCTTTGAGTTAAACGGCCTACCCTCACACACCAACCCCTATGTATCCTTTCTTCTGTCATTACAACTTACAAAAGATTCAATGTGTTTTATGTGCAGCATTCTCCCTGTTATGTTCTATTCTGTGACGTGTAATGGCATATAATGAGAACGTCTGCGTCAGTACTTAACCACAGAATTCAGCTGTTCAATGGGGACTTTGTAGATCGTGGCTCTTTCTCAGTGGAGGTTATTCTCACTCTCTTTGGCTTCAAGCTGCTCTTCCCTGACTGCTTCCATTTGCTTCGGGGTGAGCACACTCTGGGTCTGCATGTAGACCCTGTCTGTTTGTACCTTTTGCACATATTTGCTGCTGTGTGCTTGAGTATATTATCTTGGTGTGTTCCTCTTTATCCAGACAAGTTGTTGAACTAAGATGTTAAAACCCGCAACCCTTAAATTCCCTCAGTATGTGTACGAGTTGTCTGGTTGCTCTCCAGCTAACTGCTGTGTTTGTAAGGAATTATCCAGTAACGGAAATAATTAATGGGAATTCACATTTGAGTTCATTCCTGTTGCGTGTGCATGAACATCCTCAACATCTGGATTTATTTGTTTGTTGGTTTTACCGACAGGTAACCATGAGACGGACAACATGAATCAGATGTATGGATTTGAAGGCGAGGTCAAAGCCAAGTACACAGCTCAGATGTTCCAACTATTCAGTGAAGTTTTCCAGTGGCTTCCTCTGGCACAGTGCATCAACAGTAAAGTTCTGGTATGTGACAGCTGAAAAGGATTATGAAGGCATGCATGTGACTTTTTTGCCCATTGTGAAACTTTAGATGGTTCATTGCAAAATTCAACTCGATGTTTCACTGTTCCGTTGACCATTAGAATTAGCAAGACCTTTTAAATGATGTCTAAATGGTATGCCAGTCTAACTGATGTGGTGGACAAACCTGGTACCTACAGCTAAAGTTTAATGTGTCTGTAGTGACTGTTGTGAAGTGGTCATCTTTATATCAGGGTGTTTTTATTCCTATTTTTACTGCATGGGTGTGGTATCCATTAATGAGGGCCGGGAGGTCTTACTGATGCCTACAGTTGGCAATCAGCTCCAACAATCAGTCTTCTTGGAAAGCTCTTTTCACTTGGAGTGTACCACTTCCTCTCCTCATCGTTCAGATAATGCATGGAGGACTCTTCAGCGAAGACGGAGTCACATTGGAAGACCTCCGGAAGATCGACAGAAATAGACAGCCTCCAGATTCTGGTAGGGCACAATTTTTGAGTTCACCTTTCTAGCACATTTCTATTTGTGTTTTTGTTCTTAATTGGCGGTAAGACCCACTGTCCTGAATGGAAAATAGGCAACCTTCAACACCTTTCTCCTATCCTGTCTTCTCAGGTCCCATGTGTGACCTCCTGTGGTCAGATCCACAGCCTCAGGTCAGTTATTCTACCTTAAGATTAATTCCTTTTAGAACATTTTATGTTTGATTTTTGTATTTGAAAAAAAAGGCTGCGTCTTTGCTTTGAGCAACCCACCCAGATTATTTCCCAGAAACATGAGCATCTTAATGCTGCTCAATAAATGTCTTAACTCCTAAACCTTGGCAGATTCGACATAGAGCAAGACTGTTAATCATTTAAACTGACATTCTGATTGTTCTCTGACCATGATGCAGAACGGTCGGTCGATCAGCAAGCGAGGGGTGAGCTGTCAGTTTGGGCCAGACGTAACGGAGCGCTTTCTAGAGCAAAACAAGTTGGACTTCATTGTGCGCAGTCATGAGGTCAAGGCTGAGGGGTACGAGGTCACTCACTCAGGGAAGTGCATCACAGTGTTCTCAGCTCCCAACTACTGGTATGTAATCTAAAGGAGCATGCAAATTAAAGTTACAATGTTGAATATTGTTGCTTTGATTTGATGTTTGAGGCTCATGGTGATATAGAGTAACATGTATTTAAGCACTCCAAAGATCCTCTCAAAATGAGATGGTCAGCAGTGCTGTGGTGTTGGAACCTTCCCCATCCTCAAAGAACAAATCCTAGTTAACCTGAGTTTAAGCTATTGATGCTGCAAGTGCTACAGGTCTTTTAACAGGCTTGTCCTTCAACAAGCAGCTAATGAGTCGAGGATCCACAGTGTGGGCTCTGCCATCAGAGACAACTTCAGTCGCCGCCTTGATGAGGTTCCATTGGGAATCACTGGCATTCTATTTTGACCTGGACAAATGTCCTCGTCAAAGTCCACAAGGAGGATAAGTTAACCCTGCTTGGAGATTTCAGTGCCAGAGTGGAGTGAATTTACAACCTGTTGGAGAGGCATAGCTGGCAAGGAAGGAGTTGGAAGCACAAACTCCAATGACATGCTGCTGTTAGCAACCTGCTCAGAACACAGCCTCGCCATCACCAACACAGGAACACATTTAAAATAACCTGGTGGCACCCTCGTTCGGATGTTTTACACCTCCCTGACTGTGTTGCTATTATTATTGTTGATGTTTTTATTATTAGTACTATTGTTGTTGTTGCTGTTATTATGTGAGGTACCTAACACCAGACTGGTGATCAGTGAAGATGACCGTCTGATCTACTCCACCCTGTCCACGCCACTTCACTGGAAAAGAAGGGTACAGAAAAGCAGAGCCACCCAAAGCTCAATCTTGAAAGACATACTGAGACCTCCTCTCATCCATGGTTCCAGATCATGCTCCGTACATCCATGCACAAGCCATATCCAGATAATGTTGAAAGCCACTGGGATATGTTCAGGACTGCAATCACTTGCACCTGTGAAGCCACTCTCACACATACGATGAAGAACCACCGAGATTGGTTTAATGAGATGACCTGGGAGTTTAATAGTTAGTCAGCATGAAGAGGCAACACTTCACCAAATATGCTTTGGCGGACGTCGGTGTACACGGGTGGCCCGCACAAGCACTTGACCATCCATGTAAAGCAAAGTAAATGTTTGAGAAACACTGTGTTCAGGATTGTATCTTTAACTGCTGTAGATTGCAAATGGCTGTGCAGTTCTACATTAACCATGTGTTGCTATGTGCTCTGCCCTCACCTTCCAGTGATCAGATGGGAAATAAAGGAGCCTATATCCACCTCAGGGGATCAGACCTCAAGCCAGAGTTTCACCAGTTCACTGCTGTGGTGAGCGGCCCACATCCTTTTAAAGTGACGTTAAACTATTACCGCGTTAGGAGGCTGTGCATCACTTCTTCTCTCTGTCTAGCTGTACACACGTCTGCGTATCTGCTACCAGAGGAAACATTTAGATACTGGACACAATTTCAATATTGGCCAAGATAACATCACCGCACTACTTTAAGTGGAGGGGGAGTCTCTATTATTGGACAATTTTAGCCCTTATTTCAATATTCAAGAGATTCTGTGATTGTGCAGGAAGCACACAACAACACTGTAATCATCTGTCTCAAATGGTGCATACAGAGAATAAAAAGACAGACAAGATAAGAAAAATAAAATATCAGCAAGGAAAAGTACAGTCTAAACAATAAATACAAAATATAAGCAATATAAACTACAGTTTATGATACATTACAACACAATCTGTGCAATGTAAAAGTGCAGTAAGGGTGTGATGGACAGATGGAGTGGCTTAAAGTGACATGTGAGTAAATGTTGCAAATGTTACATGTTGCCGTGGCTCAGTCTCATCAAACCGGAGAGATGTCTGAGTTCATTACGGCCACAGCTTTTGGAAAAGAAGCTGTTTTCAAGGTCAAATTTGAATGTCAAGATGGGCTGGACAACCCTGGTTCCGCTCAGGGTGCCAGCAAGTCTTGCTTCTATCAGGCTCCTTGATGAGATGATATGAGATATGACTTTATGGTCCATTCACATGGAAATGTATTTCTCCATAGATGCCGTGTTTTAGTGCCCTTAAGCAAGTCACTTCTCCCCAAAAAAGACCGCCCCAGATGGTGCTCCCCTACAACTGACAGCCTCTGGCTCATCGGTATCCAAAGTGTGCGCTCTACCTCCTGAGCTACCGCGGCCCCAGTGACAATGCAGTGTCAAAAGGTATTGTACAACAAAGGAGAAGTAGTGTCTTCTATCTGGATATAATACATAAAATGCACTCATGCTTGGCAAAGATCTCAGTCTCCAACACCTATGGGAAGTTGGGGGATGATGGAGGCTATAGCTCTGGCTAGTTTGGACTTCGATGGCCCTGTATCTCTTCTCCAATGGCATTGGGACAAACACTGCAACCTGGGTGGGTTTGGTCCCTACTTATGTCCCTACTTATGTTGTATAAGCATCGGGAATCACAAAACACGGATTTGCTGTTGATTCTAAAGAAACAATGTAGGGCTTACTTTAGCCATCTTTTAGCAACAATAACACCATGAACTGTCATATTGGGTACATCCTGGAGATGATGACCATGTAGAGGTGTTGAATTTCCAGTTGCCTTCAGCTACACACCGAGGTAAACCCCAAGGTGGAGATAGAAACACAAAGCTAAGGGCTACACACAATACATGAGGACACCCTAGCTTTGTCATGCACTGGGTCAGATGCATTGTTGAGTTGCGTGGGATGGCTTCAGTACATAATGAGTGAAAGGTTATTTGACAAAAGAAGAGGACATGGATACAGTTACATTATAAAAAGAGTCAGGAGGCTCTTGGTCCTGACAGTTGAAGGTACCTTGATGGTTGCTGTGGAAGTATTTGGATTATAGGTGAGTTGTTATCAACATTCTCATTTATTTTATTTTATTTTATTTTGCATTCTGTTGTTATTGAGATATTCCCTCTGAGCACTGACTCTAACTGGCCTACCCATCTTCTTCTTCCATGACTAGTTTACTATCTCAATTCAATTGAAATTGTTTGAGGAAACTTTGCCTTTAACCAATTCCAACAAATCACAAATAGTCCGGTGTATAGGAATTGGTATTTTGCAAATGACAATGGCATCTGTGAGAATGTATACTGTTACCATGCAAAATGAGTCAATATTGTTGAACAACATTGACTCATTTTATATGAATTAACCATACGTAGAAAAGTTTGAATATTTCTGAAAAAATCCACTACCAACCAATAAATCTTTATTTGAGGAACTGAGTTGTACTGATAGACATGGAGTTTAATTCATTTTGTTGACTATCACAAAAGGCCAATAGCATTAACTCAATGCGTTCAATAAATTAAGCAGTTATTAGCATCTTTTTGCTCACTGCATATTATATTATACAGCTTGTACTGTAGTTAGTTACTGTAGTATTGCTTTCTTTATTTGGATTATTCAAATCTGCGCTGTTGCACCAATTGAGTGTAGCTGTGCTGTAGAGTACAATCCTGTCACTGGTTCTTAACTGTCATACAATGATAGGATGCTATAAGGCTCATCTGATGGGAATGAATGAAACATTTTGCAGACATGTGTTTTTGTAATGACCTGCTTTTATTCTTGTCTGTGTTGTCCCATGTGAAGGAAACATGAGTCGGACAGCAAGATGTGCTGTGCTGCTGCTTTTGGCTTGCGTCGTAACAGGTACATTTCTCTATCATCCCAATATATCGACAGCATTATCTGGCAGCTCCACACTAAAAAGTACAGATCCATGTCATTTCAATGTTAGCCTACTGAGAAAGAAAATTTATATTTTAAGTGATGTTAGATGTCTGAAAAAAACATACATTTTTCTCATATCTTTGCATTATTAATGAAAACCATACATAATATCTGCACTATAAAATAATCTCAGCACTAATTGTCAATCAAGAGAAGATTTGAGATTGATGCAACTTTTAGCAGCTACATTCTGGTAGAGATGTGCTTGGAGTCACTCCTTAACTCAAACTCAGTCATAAATCACAGCCTGGCTCAGGACTGGCTACAGAAAACATGATCGTAGAATGTTTCTCAGAGGGTATGGCCTAAGATGACCTACATGGACTTGTATAGTGGGAGTGTCAGATATGAGACAGGTTTAGCCTTGGTGTTTCTGTAGTGGAAGGTGTACGACAACAGTAAGCTGTGATCACTTTTAAATGAATACAGCATTCACACAAATTATGAATAAGTGTTTTATTGTTCTTAAGGTCACAAAATGATTTGCGGTGAGAATTCTCTGTCCCCGGAATCGAACTTCATTCAAAACATGCTTCGATCCAAATGCCTGACACAATTGGGAATTTCACGTTTTCCACAGGCACATTTGCTGCAAGGATTATTGGGGGCCAAGAAGTTGTGCCGTACTCCATCAAATATCAAGCATCTCTGCAGTATTACACCAGGGAACACTACTGTGGAGCAACCCTGGTTCACCCCCAGTGGGTGGTCTCTGCCGCCCACTGCTGGAGGCCGTGAGTAGTGGCGCTGTCTGCAACTGAATAAGAATATTGAGTGACAGTAGATCAAAATGATGACAGGCTGACACTAAGCCAAGGCTTTCCATTAGCAGTTTTTTGAGTGTGTACAT
>OMLC01042975.1:0-15601 GCA_900302585.1 Regalecus glesne | reverse complement strand
AAAGAAGAAATTGATTTTCATATTCGCTGAGTAGAACAAAAAACAATAACTGCAGAAAGAGAGAGGTGGCAGGCCAAGCACACTGATGGCACCGAGTGCCCATTAAATATTAACCAGCTCCTGAAAGTGCATAATGTGTATATGTGTATGTGTGTGTGTGTGTGTGTGTGTGTGTGTGTGTGTGTGTGTGTCACTGGAGAGTTTTGATTTCACAAAAGCCTTTATTAAACAGTATCACTGCTACACAGACAAAGGAACATCAACAACAACAGAGCGAGGGCAACATATATTATATAAAAAAACAAAAACTAAACACACACAAGCAACAAAATAGCCAGGAGTTTTCCTCAGTGCACCAGCTAGAAAGGTAACACCAGATTTTTATAATTTCCCACAGAGCACAACACTCTCACCACTGCCCATGTAAGGCTGAAAGCCTTCAGATTATCAACCATTTTGACAGTTGGCATGCTCCCCCCTGAGCAAACCCCCAGCAGTCCTGTAAGAACCTGTATGGGATCCACACAGCCCACTGCCACCTGGGCCTGGTTTTCATGACTCAGCCAGATGGTGAATTTGGCAGCAACTGGTATAAAGTTTATCGATGTGTGCATGCCATTCTCCCTGGCTAGGTATTTGGGATCGTAGACAAACAACTGAAAAGAAAAAGGCTCCCCAAAGCCCAAAATCAACCCGTTAGTAACTCAAACACATCCACCAAGCTGGGAAACTGGAAAAAAGAACGTCCTAAAGTCTCACACTGTGAACAAAAAGACACTCCTCCCTGTGGTCAGGATCCAGTTGTGCTCTGTGTCTGTTCTTAGCTATCACCCCATCCGCAATCCTCCACCGGAGGTCAACTGACCGTTTTTCAATTAATGGCTTGTACAGGGACCTCCAGCAGCCTTTTGGGGAAGACTCTGGGCCAAAAAATACTAAGTCCCCCTAGATGCTTTCATGGCCTGTAGAGACTGAAGGTGGCTCACCTTCACAAGCACGGCGCAAATTGCCTTTGTTTTCCCAGAAGCCCTCAAACTTATCCAGCTGCGGAGTAATAAGGTAAGGCCTTGGATCCAGCGCTTGCCTCTCAATTCTGCATATGATAATCATTTATGTCCCTAAATACCCCTAACACCGTCCAGCCCCCTCCACAGTAGACCCACGGGCAGACTGGGTGCTGGCCTCTCGTTCCACTGTTCTATCAGTAAGACTTCGCTCTTTGCCAAGTTCACTTTTGCTGATGAAGCCTACTGATACAAGCTCAGCCTGTTATGTACTGCCTCCATATCCCCCTGATCCTGAAAAAACATATCTACATGATCAGCATAGGCAGAGACTATCAAATGTAGACAGTGGTTCAATAGCCAGACAGTAAAGCTGCCCTGACAGAGAACAGCCCTGTCTTATCCCCCTCTGCACACGGATTGGCAGACTCAACCCTCCCCCAACCTTCACCAAACACTAAGAACCACCGCATAATAACCTGTCCTATGATATAAAATGGTCAAAACTAAAAGCATTAAGAACTTAAAACAAATGTCCATGGCCCCCTCTGTCAAATCTAAGGCTATAATACCAGTGTCAAGATCATAAAGTTCATTCAAGTCAATTACAGCCCATAAGAGAAAAATATCACCCATCGTTATTCTGTGCTGTACATGACACTTCTGGTCAATATGAACAGGTTGATCTAGATAGTCTCTTAATCTGTTCGACGGTGCTCTAGAAAGCACCTTATAGTTTGAGCAGAAGAGCCGGCAGCTTCCTGTTTTTCAGCAAAGCTAAATCTCCTTTTTTTAGGAAGCAGGGAGAAAACCACCCTCTTAAAAGAGACAGGCGTCATCCCTACATGGAAGCACTCAACCAATATTTCCTGCAGGTCAGGGCCAACAGAACACCAGAAACATTTATAAAAGCATGGATCTGTCCCATACAATGCAACCTCGAGAACCTCTATTCGCTCAGAACAGCCTCCTCTGCTCACTCCACCTTTAGTGTTGGCCTACGGAGCTGCCAATCAGCTGTAAACAAAATAGAATTGATCCCAACTCTTGCTAATCAGCCAGACATTCAGGTGCTAGCCCTGATCGAAACATGGATCCATCCAGAGAACACTCCCACTCCAGCCATACTTTTTGTTGACTCTGCTTGCTCGATCGATCAATCGAGAGAGAGAGAGAGAGAGAGAGAGAGAGAGAGAGAGAGAGATTGTGAATGTAGGCACATGCATGGACAATCACATAAATTTGCAAAAGCTCCATAGCTATATTTAGAGTACATGCTTTGAAGAGCATCTGCGCTCGTTCAGCCTTCACACGCATCTCGTCAAAGGGAATGTATACGGTGATGCTTAGCGTGCTCCTAGATGCTTGTATAATGCTCCTGTTCGTCAGCGTCTATTTTCAGAGCGTGTAAGCTTTCTTGTATATCAGTATAAGCATGTGTTGATGTTTAGCTTACGTAATGAGGGACGCACAGAGAAAAGAGGGAAGGAGTTGATAGTGGTGTGTGTGTGTCTTGTATCTGCTTGAGTACATGACCGCATACACAGACCCATCAAGAGCACGTCTCTCCCACAGGCAAACAGAGCGAAGAAGGGGGATGCATTCAGATCCAGGCAGTGCCCTCATTTACATTTTAATTAGGCAAGCTGCCTGTTTGTCCCCCATCTGGCTGGGTCAAGGCCCCTGGGTTCCCCTTGTACAACTCTGCTCCTGTATGCTTGTACTATAAACAATGCAGGTTGCTGGCTAATGTATGGTCTCAAAATACAGGAGTGTAGACCAGTGGCTCCTCATCCGTATCTTCGTCCATCGAACGAGATGGAGTTCAGGAAACAGGTTGTCAGTTCATGAACAGGCGGTGGCTTCTTATTTTTCTACTCAATGTGTGCTGAAACTCCCCTCCTAGCCATCCAGAGGAGCGTTTCAAAGACTGGGTCAGGACGCAAAGGTGGATCTCAAACAGGTTAAAACTGGCCCTCTGATTACTCGGAGGAAATCAGAGCCAAAAAGAATTGGCCAAGTCATGTCTCTAGAACTGTCCTAAATCTCCGAGGCTTGGTACAGTAGGGTTACATCAAAGCATAAGGCCGGGTGCCTATCGGTTAAATCATCTGAAAACATGCTCAATACTGTATACACGTCTCACAAAAGTTGGGAAGAACAACCCCAACTGTGGTATAAGATGGTAATGTTGGTTGTCCTGAAAGGGGGGCTTTGTACGAGTCAAGGTAGGCCTGTTGTCTAGTAATCAGAGATTGGTGGTTTGATCCCCGGTCTTACAGAAAGCACGTCAAGGTGTCCTTGAGTGAGACACTGAACCCCTAACTGCTCCCCGAGCGCCACATGACAGCGGCTCACTGATCCTATACAATAGAATGGGTTAAATGCGGAGAACTGCAAATTCCCGCAAGTGGGACTGATAATGGAACAATTATTATTATTACTCGAGCTCTACACTGCCCTCTTTAGGCAATAACTGTCAGTGGTAATGATTTATGATGCATGTTGGTAGAATGAAGACAAACCTTTTGCATATGCATATACTAAGTTCCGTGGTAGGGCACGGTATAATAAGCCCCAGTCATTTCTATGGGTTGCACTCATGTATCCATTATCAATATTTGATGACTGGCGTGCAGGTTTGAGTGGGTTAGGCTGCCATTGGGGCCTGTGGGGATAGCAGGGTGGGGCAGGGTAGTATGTCTGGATGTCTGTGTGTGGTAGGAACAAAAAAAGTCCGTGGGTGACCGAACGGGGGTAGTGATAGGCTGAGTCTGTGTCGGGTGAGAATCAGAATCAGAGTCAGAGTTCTCTGTATCAGCCGAGTCTGTTTGCACGTCCATGGAATTTGACCCCGGCTTAGTGGCTCTCAACATACTTCCACAGACCAGATATGAAAAAAGGTTTCTTTCCGCAGGCTGTCTTTCAAATGAACACTCAACATTGTCAAGCTCCTACCATATATCCTGTATATTCTGTATACACTGTACGTATTCTGCTATGTCCGTCCACCTCAGGTATTCATGCAAGTAACCTGCTAGCATTAATTCCAATATCTCTGATACATCCTCAGTACCGTTGTACTTTATTGCTTCTTATTTTCACCCGTTTACAGTCAATCCTTGTGTGTATATCTGAGGGTTGTTGTGTTGTGTGTTGTGTAAAAGCTGTATGTGTAAACAGGCCAAACCACCAATAAATCAATGCAGGCTCAATGCTTTAGTCTGGAGACTGGTGCTTTCCATATGACCTTATTTAACAATGTCCTTACACCCATACAGAGGGCCGGGCCATGACTCACACAGGGGGCAAAGGTCAAGGTGTGTCGCAGCAAAAGTGGAGATTTTTAGACCTTACGTAAAAGTGGATACCCTGACAAACTGCAACACACAGACCCACATACATACCCATAACCACACTGACAGCCACACCTGCTGACTGGTGTCAAGTCAAGTCGAGTAACTGCTCAAACAGGTTTACACACACCCACTTATCCCCCCCCGCAACCCCACAGAGGCCCACGCATATAGAGACACGCCGCATCGAAGACTCAGAGGCGTAAATTCTGCTCACCTCCCCTTTCTTCACAGTCATAGACTGGCGTCGGGGTGTGCTCTCCTCATTGATGCTGGACAGGAAGTTCTGAGATATCCGCAAGGCATCCTGCAGAAGGGGGTGGTCCGGGTGGTTGGAGGGGGTGTGTTTCAGCAGGTCCTGTAGGGCGCACACACAACAACACACGTGTCTTTGGCACAAGAGACATGGTTTTTAATTCGATTTAGCCAATCGGGTCCGGAAGAGCGGCGGTCAAATGATATCCCGTCGAGATTAAAGATGTCCCATACTAGCGTGTCCCGGCCGAGGTAGGGCGAGGTGAGAGAGACAAACGAGGTGAGGTGAGGAAGAGTTACGGTCATTCTTAGGGTCTACTCACGTGAAGTACCAACGTGCTGCGTGTCACTCTGTCCACTGGTTTATACAGCAGAGCTGTGGGAAGACAAAGGCAGGGATGAGTGTGAGCTCATATGTTCATATAGCTTATAGTGAGCACAGAGAGGGTAGTGTCTATAGCACCCGGTTCATCGGGCCTTCCTTTAGATTCTGATCTAGGCTTTTTGTTTTAAAAAAAAAAAGAATTATAGATATTGAGAGTGAGGCGTGGCTCAGTGGATGGAGCGGTCGTCTGGCGATCGGAAGGTTGATCCGATCCGATTTCAGATAAAGAATTGACAATGGATGGATGGATGGATGGATGGATGGATGGATGGATGGATGGATGGATGGATGGGTATTGAGTTACCTGGTTATCAATATGTAAATCAATTAGATTCAAAATCCCAAATTAGAGTGAATAGACACAATTTTCCCCTTCAGACTCCTTGTCAGCATACATGGTCATAGGAAGCTGCTTTGGTGTGGGCGGTGCTGAGAAGCAGTCTCCCCACACAATAGTGAGATGATCCTAAATGAGGGTCACTAAATCAGTGGAAGCAGAAAATGAAGTTACTTACTTTCCAGTGAGTTTTTAGATGGCTGGTCCTTACAGTCCTTAGTGTTCCTCACCTTCAAGTTCTGTTAAGGGGGAGATGGAGAGAGAGAGGGTTGATGATATCTGGGTTGAGAAAAAATATTACACAGACTTCCCAAGGACAGATGCAGCTCACTAGAAATACATTCCTGTTTTTTCGTGGGGAATTTTTCTAAATAAAGCGTACACATAATCATGTACACGAGACTTGCTGTTATTTAAGGCTGGCTTCATAACTAAATTTGACTGAACTGCGGTGTGCTTTCATTTTCTTCACAGCTATTTTAGATGGTAGTGCTGTAGTTATGAATGTGGCTATACTTAGATGATCATTTTATTTTTATTATGATTATTAATGATAATCATATAAATAATATAAATAAACAAATATTGATTTTTTTTGTATAGCTAATAATAATATACATCATTACATATAATATAATAATAGCATAAATATCATAGAATACATCTCAAGAGGGAGAGTTCTTGAGAAATTATGGTTGATGGTTATGATACTGATGACGGCAATGGTCAAAACATAAAGTCCATTCTTCACTTTGACAACTATGATCTTGATACTCTGCCATGCCATGTGTTTAGCTTTGCCCTCAACTCCCTACTTTCAACACACTGGGTCAGAATATCCATACTGGAGTATGTAAATAGATCCTAAAGTATCCTCAGAGAATTGTTGTGTTGCTGGAAATTTCCCAAGGGTGTGAAAAATAAGGTCAGTAAGATGAAACACCATAGGGATAATAGACGGGGTCCATTTTTACATGTCACGACTAGGCCCCATGTTGTCGAGATGAGCACAGACTTAGACGGAGTGTGGGGGATTAAGGCCGGATGTCCTTCCTGATCCCCCAGGGTAGTTCCGACCCTGCTGTGCCCAACTTGTGTGCCAACTTCTTCAAATGAATAGGAAAGTGTTTAAGTATTTTGGAAAAAAAAACCTGGTTTGTGTTTGTAGTTGCAGTTACTCAGCTGGGCAAATGGGCTGATCGTGAGTATTTACGTATACCCGACATGCATTTATGTTCGGACAGAGTTTCTGTGTGAACAGCTTTTTGAGATTTTCGACCGTCAGATAAAAATATTCAAAAATGTGTTCAAAAATACATTTTCTGTGAATTCAATTGTTTCTGAATACATTATTTCTCAAGGGAAGTGCCCCTACTCCTAAAACCTCTCAAAACTCATAGGATTTTGAATAAATGGTAAATTGGTAAATGGTAACTTTTCACAAATTACTGCAATAGTTCAGGGAGCCTGCCTAGAAAAAACATTTATATCAGATGTCATTTGATGACTAATTTTCAGGACTTTATTAGATTACATTAAAAAGTAGGTACCATGTACCTAAGACATCTGGCTCATCAGTTCCCAAAGCAAGAACTCTACCGCTGAGCTATGAGTAGTCTAAAAAGTTACAATTTCACCAGAGCCTCTTGAATAACGTTTGTGTCCTGAGTGTAATTATTTTAAATGTGGACCCATTAAGGTAAACTAAGTTCTCCTAGCAAGCAAGCCAAGCTCCAAGCAAGAGGTAAGAAAAGATCCCTTCTTCACATCAAGTTGAACAGTGCAGACTTTTATTTATACCAGATCATATTTTAAGGACCCCACTCCCCCCCAGTTGGGTTTTTGAACCGTGAGTGACGGTGGTGGATGTGAGATTGACATCAAGTTTGGATTTACTTTTTACTAAGTGTATAGTGGCTTTGTCAGGCGGTTTTCAGGAGGAATGGCATCCTCTGAGATGCCACCTCCATCTACCTGTCTAACAAAAAAAACCCTGAGTTCCTGAACCTCTCCTGAAAATAGAAGGCAGAGACGTGGGAACCACAATGCCAAATATAGAGCTGAAACTCCATAGTGATCCGCGTACAAAGATCTTAAAAAGCGACCAGTATCCTTTCCGGTGAATACAATTTTTTTTTTAAAAGGTGGGAAAAAGTGAAAAAAAGAGGACAAAAATTTTAGAAAATAAAAGAAAGAACTTCGTTTTGTATCAGTTGACATGATGTACCACTACAGCCAAGTAGACAATTAAACCGGATTTTACTGAGGCTGATCACCACTAGAGAATACAAAGAGATAGAGCAGGTATATGCCAACTAAAGAAGATTGGATTGGGGTCGATCACTGTCGGGGAACAGAAAGAGAGAGACAAAAGAGAAGCCGAGATAGAAAGGATAAAATGGGTTCTAAAAGAAGCAACGTGGTTTCGGTCACAGATTTAAGCGATGAAGTTGATTATAAGTCTTTAAATGTACGATTTATGAAAGGAAATGTGGGGAAAGTTCAAAACTGTGGATCTCGGAATTCAACTCTCCAGAAACAGAGAGTCCCAGCCTGTGATTTTTGTCACAGCTTCAACTGAATTTAAAAGAGAAGGAAAAAGCATGTCCAGCAGAATACGAAGGCTCAGAGAACACGACATTGACCTTGTTTTGATCAAACTGAAGAGCTTACAAATGTTGGTTAAAGGAGGCATATAAAAGAGAGGAAACGATGAGGAAACTTCAGTTTTTCACAAGTGTCTTGGTGGGTTAAATCAGACCTTGACCTGGACTACAAAAAACCCCTCTCACCCAAAGAGAACCGACTCTGGAGTCGTCAGCTCAAGCAGCCCCAGATCAATTGGCTCCGCTTCTACACCCGTGTCACCGACCGTTTCAAAACCATCAGGGGTGAAAGATGTTTTACCAGATCGTAAAGATTCCTCCCCAAAAAGGACATGACCGAGATCACCTTATAGTCTAGCAGACAGCACGTTGCCAGGGGCAACACATCACATCAGCTCACATCAGAATTCAAACAATCCTGCACTCACTTCAAACCAACTGTGGGCAAAACTAGGAGAACACGCGGTGTCCGCGTTGGAATTATGTAGTCAAAAGAGGAAGGAGAATTCCCTCAAGAAGACATCCAACCGATCGACAAAACACGATCCGGAAACAACCAGGCTGTGCGTACGTACACTCTTGTGACCTCATTAAAACAACCTTCCCGACTGTGACCGACGTCCCGAAGGTGGACCGTTGGAGACAAAAAGACAGTGAGACAATGCAGGAGAACCTCAACTGCCCGAGAGAAACCCACGCAAAACACAGCATCCTCCACAAACCAGTAAACTGGAGTGCTGACATCAAAGCCAACCTGTGGGAAGCACATCTAGGAGCCAGGTTCGTCAATGGTCTAAGACCAGAAGTCCGAGATCACCTCGAACTCCATTGTATAGGTTACAACAAGACTTCCCTGGAATATATTGAAGAGGATGCAGAACATAGAGATTGCCATTTGCAAGGCAAAAAGTCGAAGAAAGAGGAAAAGCTCGCTATCCTGGACGGGTGAGCTCATGAGAAAGACCGTGAGAGAGGATGGGGAGGCTTTGGAGGATGAGGACGAGGAGCAGGACAGTGCAAGAGAATGGTCTACAGAGATAATGGATGCTCCAGGTGCGGGGCTGCAGACCAATGTGCGCCTGATTTCCCACTAGCATCAAGCACAGCAGACTGACTAGCGGCGTAGTCGGGGACGATGATGGAGAAGACGACAGGACCTGAACACGTCATTCATATAGCACTCAACTAAACGGTGAGCATATCCACACTGACAAAAGCAGAGACACCAGCATGGCTATAACGGTAGAGACGAAGCCTAGAGATCAAGGTATGTCATTCTACAAGCCATAGATAGGCTAGAGGAGTAAAAAGAGAAAGAGCAGAATGTGAATCTTGACTGTACAGAGCTATGCGTCAAATATATGAAAGTGCGTTTAATAGAAAACCTAAAATGAGTGGTAGATTCGTTAAGACTGTTGGCGCTCTAGACATGCCACCAGCCGAGGCATACACTGTCCCGTTAACTTGCCGAGATGAAGGCCCTGGTGATTTCAAACGTGTGTTTGTCTCCTCACAGTCTGGTCAGATCAATCTGATGGGGAGGAATTCGGTATGCAAATTTGGGAATTGTCGTGACTTCATCTAACGAAGGGATGAAAATCCCACGGACAAACTCCCCGAACACATTTCAGCATGGTGAGCAGTAGTCCTGGTGTGTCCTTGTATGTCTATCAGACTGCAGCTGTAGGATCTATAAATAGCCATCTCACACAGGAGGCTCACGTGCTAGTGACACACAGAGACTTCATGAAGGCTGATGGTCCACACGGTACAGCACATGATTCACATGAAGGAGGTGAAAGGTTTGGAAAAATAGGTTTCAGGGAAGGGAAAGAGATTGATAGGTTTCAAGTCGCATGTCTACATCGGACAGACGGAGCATGTGCAATAGCAGTAACTCTTCTGGGTGAGATGTGCAGAGAGTTGTTTTTTTTCCCCTCATATGTACTTGACACGGACCCGCTTGTTACGGTTTCTAAATCTCAATTCTCTAAATGGCAGCATTCGGGAGTTTAGGTAGCTCAATATAATCGTGCCATGAACTAGGTTCACACATCTGATCCAACAGTGCAGTCCTACAGAAGCCCTGGGGGCATATAGGAAGACTGTGAAAGCCACAGTCAAAGGAAAAGCCAAGTTGGTGCCGGATCAGAGTGGCATAATTCCAAATGATTTTTGTTTTTCTGGACCAAAATACCATGACATCAGATTCACCTTAGCGGAGGGATGTCCCTCAAAGGTTATGGGCAGCAAACAAATAGGATATATGGCCAGTCGAGTATCCTACACACATGACGAGAACACCAAACTCCTTTAAAATCAACCAAACCAGTGTTTGAGTCTCTCCTTGCAGCAGGAATTATTATTCCATGGGAAAAATCACTAGTTTAGAACCCTAATATTCCACATGAAGAAAATCAAAGGTGCAGGGCAAGCAGATGAGTGGAAGTCTGTTCAAGATTTTCCAGCTGTGAATGTAGCAGTGCATCCAAGAGCTCCAGATGTGGCAAATCCTTATAGTCTACTGCCACACGAACCAGCAGGACCCCAGTGGCTACAGTGGTAGAGTATGCACGCTGGGAACTGATGAGCCAGAGACTTTAAGTTTGAACCCACTGCGGAGTATCAGGAAGGGCATCCGGTTTTAATCCCCCAACCCCCATCTAAGTCGGTTCCCACCCGACTAATCGTGACGAGTAAAACAGATCTCTCTCATTCTGTCACAAGAACCACCCAACAGTCAATGGTTTTCGGGTTTATACTGGCTTTCCCTATCATTCCAGAATGAAACTCCTACCTGGAGCTGGCCCTCACAAGGCTATTGTGAGAGGACGTGGGGTAATTGGGATTTATTTCTGACTGGTGACTTTATCAAGGATGTTGATGTCAATCTGATATATTTCCGCTGGCTTACAACTGACAGACAGGCCTCACGGTTGCTCTGTATGTTAGATGTTCCCCAGGATGTAGAAGCATTGTCATATTTTCATCTGATTTAGTCAATCCAGAATATTTTACTGATGATAAAAATGTATTCAACTGAGTGAGCACAATATGCTCCGTAATAGATGCAATAGAGATTTTATGACATTTTGTGACATTGACAAAAGAACATGTTGAGTGTAGAGGAGTGAAACTCCGAGATGAGGGTGCACATTTTGAGCCGTTTAGTCAGTGCGTTGGTCCATGGACATTAAACTCACAGAGAGGTGGCTTTGATTTACTTTGTGTTTATTACAGAAATTCCCACAACAACTGGAAACCACCTCAGTGCATGTGTTGACCCAAAGTCTACCGAAGGTTATTGATTTCCAGAAAACATGACCTCATCCCCTCATGTTGTCAGAGTCTAGCTACATCCCTGGACACATAATCACAGAGGCTTTTCATGTCATATGATTGTTATTAGAGAAGCATCCCTTGATCACAATCCCCTACTCGACAGCAGATTCAATAAATCTCATATAAACTGGCCACTATATACGCGCTTTCATTTTAAGTGGTAATTAATATTGAATATTCTGCGAGGAGCTTGTCTAGAACTGCTACCTCCGTGCTCCGTGGTTGATGATGGATGGATGGATGAGTGGAGTTGGTTTTAATACATTCTGCTAGCAAGTAAGAGCAAGTTCATGAGAAAATGAGGACTTGTGTTTCTCTTATTTCTCATGTATGCATCATAACAATAGTCACAATAGCAGTAATGGTAACAGTTGTTTTAAATAACTGTAATCCTAATGAATTAAACAAGAGATATTTTCATACCAACACACTCACATCTCCTCACAGTCATACATCAGTAGAGCTCAGTTTCGATTATTCTTATTATTTTTTACCATGATCCATAAAAGTGTTTTGAAAGCACAACGTTATCAACAATTTAACTTAAAAGGTCATTTAAAAGGTCAAAATGTCGTAAATTTTAGACAATGTTTTGCAACAATTTATGAATATAGCCAAAGCTTTACCAGCATCAACATGAATAAAAACAGCAGTCTGTTGCTGTTTTTTGCTAAAATCCCTGTTAGTTTGAAAAATTGATAATAATCTCTAATCCCAATGTTGGGCTTTCAGTGATGAGGGAACTCTTCTGTTACCATTTGGACTCCACCTTTAACACCAATGTGAATGATGCCCCTCCTCTAAACTCTCATGTCTCTTCCTCCTCTCCTCACTTGCTATCATTTCTTTCTCTCCTCCCTCCCTCAGCCTCAGTCTCTCCACTTTAGAAAGCTGAAGATAGGAAACAGTCCCACAATAAGGGGATGGAACCACAAAGCTCACTTTAGAAACTACAATTCCCAGCAGGCTAGATGCTGCATGGTATGTTCCTGGCCCTCATTAACATTTACAGAGTGGAAGTCTTTTTCTTATTCTTTCGGCGTGTTCCCTCCTTCTCAAGGGTCGTTACAGCGGATATTACAGCTTACATTGGTACCCCATGAGGGCACGGCAGCAATGGTGGTCATTGTTAACCTAAGTGTTTCCAATAATTGAGCTGATCTTGATCAGTTAGTTTTTCAAGCGTTGAAAATTAACTGAAATATTGCTGGGAAAAATTGCCCAGCACTGGTGTGTGTGTGTGTGTGTGTTGGCATACATGTTTGAACTGTTTTTTTTAAGGTCCCTCCATAAAACACGCAACTTGCTCTATAACATTTGATTTTAATGTTGTTATCATATATGTCAAGTTATTACATCATTCATGAAGAAATGCCACTTAAAGTTTTATTGCAATTTAGCCAGAATATAACATTACGAGTTTTTAACTGCACTTTTTGGCTACCGTTAGCACATTTATATTTTATTATGGTTATTACATTATGAGTTAGCAGACTTTTCCCAAACAGCCCATTAATCCTGCAGTACTTGTAATTCCAGTCTTTACCCTGCTTACCTCAGAGATTTCAGAAAACTGCGTGTTAGCCTGGCAGCACTTCTCTGCTGTCTCCACTGCTAGCTCATAGTTGTCCACGAAGGCCCGGTACACACCGAGCTGGCTGGCCTGATGGACAGAGAGGAAAAGCGAGAGAGAGGAATGTGAGGTTAAAATGAGGAGCAAGAGATGAAACTCCCTGTCTAGAGGGATGACGTAACAATAAATCATTCTAGATGTGATATTTCCAATATGGCCGAAATGACAGCAAAGATTTATGAATGACAGATAAGTGGTCAGGTCAAAGGTCAAAATTCCTACTCTTGACCATAACAGTCTACAAGCCTACAAGGCTAAGCCTGCCTCTGTCACCTAAAACTAAGATAAGATAAGATAAGATGAGATAAGATAAGATAAGATAAGATAAGATGAGATAAGATAAGATGAGATATTCCTTTATTAGTCCCACAGGGGGAAATTGCAGTGTTACAGCAGCAAAGTGGAAAGCACAGTAGGAGAGACATCACATCTAGAACCTAATATATAACATAGACAATTTAACAAGGAGAGAAATATGAACATTACAGTACATACAATACAGTATGGGCAGAAAAATTACACTCATAGAAAAATTACACTCAGAAGACACTTTATTATTCGCCATGGCAACTATTCACTCACTGTCCTAACTGCCTAATTATCCTAATTAGGGTCACGGGGCACACATTGGGCAGAAGGTGAGGAAACACCCTGGACAGGTCACCAGTCTATCACAGGGCAGAGATGGGTAAATTAGAGCTGGATGCCCATCCTGATGCCTTATAGTGGGTTCGAACTCACAACCTCTAACTTGTCAGTTCCTGAAGCGCGTGCTCTACACTGAGATCGTAAACACATACGAGGACATTTGTTCTCCGCACTCGACCCATCCATCTTATTGTATTGGAGCAGTGGGTGAGTGACAGATGAGCTATGTACACGCTTATAAAGTTGGATGTATGGATAAAATTTCGGCAAGCTTCTGCCTGCTAGCATTGATATTAGTCATGACAGTGAGCGGAACAATTAATCATGTTGCATAATAGTCAGGGGGGGGTCTTTGCAGCTAAAAGCCACTTCAGCACATGGTGAGTCAGTTACCATATCTGTAATCATGGAGTGCCTTCATCAAGGATGGTCTCATCATGCCCCATGTATTCTAGCCTTGGTTTAACCTTTGCTCTGCTTTCATGTAGTATCCTGAACTGACTCTTGAAACAGAATCGCACACATAGGTGGAGGTAGTGAAGGAGCGAAGCAATTCCCGCCGCATCCCGGGATCCTTCTGTGGACCACATTCAATCTCCGCAACAGTGGACGCCATTCAGACCATGACAGTCTCACTATGGCCAGATAAGAGGATCTAAATGGCTGCCAGCTGTATCCGAGGGACTTCACAAAACAACCAGGGGCGGTCATGCCTAGAAGAGATCCAACCTTTTTCCAATCCGACACGCATTCTCCGGCGAGATCGTGCATCGCTGTCTACAATGCACCGAGGCAAATGGTTTTTTTTGTTTGCAACATGAATTTTACCATCGTATGTAAACTTCCCATGTCCCAGTAGTGGTGAAATAAGTCGACCCATCCTCATTAAATGTGAGGCATGTGTCGGAAAGTCCTTTGAGTGGTCGCTAGACTAGATAAGCACCGTATGAAAATTAGCCTATTTTCCATTTACAGTACTCAGTACTGAATTGAGTGGGGGCCGCAGTAGCTCGGAGGTAGAATGCATCCTCCAGGAACTGATGAGCAAGAGGCTGCGGGTTCGAACCCACTGCAGGGCATTAAGGAAGGCCATCCGGCTTTAGTGTCCCAAGATCTATCTATGACTGCGTCCATTCCCACATTATTGGGACTCGGAACTGAGTTCAGGGGCAGTGCACGGATATGTAACCAAAACTGGGTCTGGATGCAATGAAACTTAATGTCTCTTTACAAGGAAATGACAATTAATCCATTTCTCCATCCCACTCCAAGTTATTTCAGGAAGACTCTCTGTGTCTGAGATTACATGTGCTATGGGAGTCCATCACTGCTGAGGGGGAATCTGGGAAGACATTGACAGAATGTCGGATTTCAAGAGAGTGGGATCCCTTAGTGCCATGACCCGACACAGAGGCTTAGTTTGACCTCTGCCTTGAAATTAAAACTTCTGTTGGTACTTGAGTGAGGTGAGCAATGTTTGAACACCTCCCCTCAAAAACATCCGCTGACCCCACTCTGCTTCCTGCTTCCCTCCTGTAGCCCCTCCCTCCAAACCAAATTCAATCAAATAAATGCCTGGGCCCCAACAGGAAGTGAGTGGCATCACATGATCCCACCATCCGTCTGGTGCTACGTTTAAACAGAAGTAAAGTAGAGGAAATCATCCCCCTTTCAAGACAACATATCTAATATCCATCCATCCATCCATCCATCCAAAAATCCATCCATCCATCCATCCATCCATCCATCCACCCATCCATCCACCCATCCACCCATCCATCCATCCATCCATCCATCCATCCATCCATCCATCCATCCATCCATCCATCCACCCATCCATCCATCCATCCATCCATCCACCCATCCATCCATCCACCAATCTTCTGATTACTGCATGACTACCCTGCCTCCTGAGCAATGAAGCACTGAAATAAAACACACATATTATGCTTGTTATCTGTAATCTGCAGAAAACTATTCCTCCTTCGACTTATACTCCAATGGAGCGCATCATTTGATGCTTTCTTTCAACTAT
>OMLC01042973.1:0-17341 GCA_900302585.1 Regalecus glesne | reverse complement strand
GGGGATGCCTTTCACTCTGATGATGGATGGCGGGGTGTTTGGTGACCAAGCATATAGAATTTTGGATTTCAGCCCACCACGCTTCTCCCTCTTTGTTTTCCTTGGTGGGGGTCAGACCCTCCAACCCTCCTTTCTAATCCTATTAAAACACCCTCAGAAGAGATTTGAGGAGCAGCCGCCCAGGCGATGTAATCTGCGAAGGCACGCCGCTTGCGTAAAGGAAGTGTTTCAGCAGATCACTCGACGATAGGATCCTTCTATGTAGAGCTAGACATATCATCTTCAGCCACCTTATGGCTTCCCTTAGCGTGACTTTGCAATCGGCTCATCTGGCTGGCCTGATGCTCGCCATTGCCACACCGCATGGCTATGCTATTAGATTTCTAAAATTGTTCATTTTGGATTAGCATTGTGATCGCCTCCACTCCACCGAGTTGAGTCAAGTCTTGGTTTTTAATGATAAGGCATGCTATTTTCTCCTCCTGGCAAAGCTGTCGTGTTTACCGACATTAAGAGAGTTGCTAGTAAAAAAACCCACAGATTATATTATCCTATGTCTGGACTACTGTGGTTATACACCCAGCATTGCTACTGTGCAGTCAGGAGACAGCCAGTCAGGCTCCAGACGAAAGACTACTCATCAGTCTGCTGCGAGTAGCAGTAGACGTTCAGTCTGGTTCGAGGTCTTCAGTGACTTGGTTTAAAGAGACTGGTTGAATTATTGTGGGTAGAAACAGCCCAGTGCTGTTTGACCTTGTTCCTGGAAGTCAAATTTATTTGGTTGGACCTAAATCACAGTTAGTCTTTCAGGGCTTCACATGTACACAGTGAGAACTGAGGAGGTACAATAAATGGAACAGGCCCTCTATCTGGAAGAGGAAACGCTCCCCAGTCAAAACTCACTTTCCCCCCGGGGGATAGGAGAAACCTCAAGAAGAGCATCCGAGGAAGGTTCCCTTTTCCTGGATGGATCAGTAGGTGTTGAGTGGCCCAGACAACACACTTACAGATTAGCTTAATGATAGCACGTAACGGCCACACTTCTAGAAATAAGATGCAAAACGGATGCTGGGATGAATGGGAATGCAGAAGTCTGCGAAGCATCCTCCCCAGATGTCGCTACAGAATGACACCGCGCTATGCAGCAGAATGATTGTATTGAAAGTATTACAGGGCCCTTGGGGAAGAGAAGAGTGGAGCTCTCATGCTCAGCTGGCAGGCCCAGGCACATCACTCTTAGAGGAAGCACTGCGCGTGGATGATGTATACCCTGGGCTGTCACAAACGTCCATCTTTAAATGTCGGTGTGGGTGGGCCGTTGTCACTTGGGGTTGTCAGCCTCTGTTTGCTGCCATTTTTTGTGCCTGGCTGTGTTGCTCTTTTTCAGAGGAGGCAAAAGCAGATCCACAGAGTGAAAGTTCAAATCATGTTTTTTCTCCTCCCATATAGAAAACCAGCTGATTCTTATCAACGCTGCTCTTCAAGGGGGTCGGATTTTGTGACCCCCCCCCAAAGTAGCACCACCGCAACTACTCGGTTAATGGATGCTCAGAACAAAATCATTTCTCATTTTGCTGTTTGAAGAACGTTCTGGCCTGATTGTGCTTTATTTTGTAGTTGTTTAAAAAAATTTTTTTTGCAATTCTCTGCATTTTAACCCATCCTATTGTAAAGGAGCAGTAAGTTGCCAACGTATGGTGGTCATGGAGCTGTTAGGGGTTCAGTGTCTTGCTCAAGGACACCTTAACATGCTTTTTGCATGTAGACCGGGGATCAAACCTGCAACCTTCCGATTGCCAGACAACTGCTCTACTAGCTGATCAATACCACCTCTTTGCCTTATGACTGTCTACAATCAATCTAGAAGATATTTTCTTTGTCAGTGTCTTGCTCATGGACATTTCAACGCTCTTTCTACAAGGCCTGAAGATCGAAGCACCAATCTTCTGATTCTTAAGTGACCGCCCTATCTCATTAGCAATTCACCGCTACCAATTCTAGGGACTTGGGGCATGGTAGGGGCGTGGTGTGCGGCAGTAGTGACAAAAAGAACAATAGCTTTATACATTCACTTTTATCTGCATTTAACTGTGATGAAACTGAATGGAAAATGAATGTTGGTGTGGACAGAAAATGAGGTGGAGTCTCTGTTTAGTGTCCCGTTACAAAGCAAGGTGATAAAAGCCCAAGAAAACATCGACTGGGCGTCTTGATATACAAAATATGCAGACATCTTGGTGGCGTTTCAGGAACAGTAGATTACATTAGATTAGATTGTCTATTAGCCACATGAACAAGGCTGGTGGAATTTGTTTTCGGTACAGCATGTTAAACTGCAGCACAATCCATCCATGGACAACAAGTAAACCCTCCACGTATCATCATGAACAATCCTGAACTGTTTCTTCACTCAAGATACAAGGTCAACTAGGCAACGATGTCGACTGAGCTCAACAGTAGCGGGATGCTGAGTTGGACACGATAAAGTGCTCTGGCTTTACTTCAAGCTCCGCAAGCAGATCTGGGATGGCTTGTCTGTGATGAGATCCATATCTGCTGGCATTGAGTCAGCAGACATGGATGTAGATGAGAATTCCTGTACCAGTCTGGGTCCTGTCACCACATATTCAGATATTGTGTCTGCTGATCGGGAGGCATCTACTGCTGTGTCCACCTTGGTCACGAAGAAACGATGGAATTTGCTTCAGGTACGTTTGATTTTTTCTTTGCTGATTGTTGTTGAAGTGAAAAATAATGTGCATGTTGTTGTACACGGGCCATACCAGTGTTTCTCAACTGATGTGTCCCCTGCTTAACTTATGACTGCATAGAGCTTTTCCTCTTCCCGATTCCACCCACAAGTCCAAGTCAATCTATCCTTATTGTAAGAAGACATGGATTTTAATCACAAATATTTGGAGAAATTCATGGAAGATTCAGTCTCTTACAGGTTTAGCTTCGGAGATTTTTTTCTTAAGGGCTTGCATACATGAGTGTTATTCAAAGCAGAGGAACAGGGTGGTCACTGAGGACAATCACCCCAGATCTTGAACCCCAGATCAGGATGTAAACCACATCCCCAACTATCTCACTGGCTTTACCAAATGCCTGTTTAAGCTGTTTAACACCCCATTTTTGAAAAATAAAGGCATTTGGTTTGAATCCTATAAAATTAGATCGTGACTTAGTGGGGAAAAAGTGGGTTCTACGGCCAGACCAGTTGAGAACCACTAGATTATACCACAGGCTAGTAGTACATTGTAAATGCACTCGTTTTATATAGCCTATCGCAATGCTTGTTTTTAAAGCTACGTCCCATTTGTAATTCATGCATTCTCCTCTTGTTCTATTCAAGGCCAAACCTCAGGGGTACGGACACAAACAACTCAAAAGAGGGCCTCCGGCAGAGAACACGACCCAAGAAGACCTACGAGTGAAGAGGAGTATACTGGAGCACATGGCTCATGAAATGAGCAGAGGCAAAAAGAACACGGAGCATCTCAACAAAATAACCTCCATCATCACACAGCTCACAGCTGTGATCACTGCTGAGTTCTCTCTTCTGAGGAACATTATTCAGCAACCTAACCACAACATGCCACCATATTACACACAATCCTAAGTTAGTGCTTATGCCAATACACAAATACATGCTCCCCCACCTCCACACGGCCAATCACACACGGTCTTACATCCATCACTAAACACCACACCACAACATTCTGCTGAGTTCTGCAGGCAGGCTCTGTTCCAAGAGGACATCGAGCCATCTGAGTGCATAATTAATGCTGCAGTTAGTGTATAGGTATTAGCCTAATGTTGCAGTTAAGCCTAAATAGTTAGTTTAAGTGATATAGCTCCAGGACCTACTTTGTTTACTGTTCTGCTGCATTACAGTTACGACGTATATTTTACATAAGACAACAGAGAATGTATTGCATGTGTGGATTAATTAACATGTACTTGACAGTACAAGTTGGACATGGAAAGATGTTGCTCACACTGAAAAATTAAATTCATTGAATAAAAGTCCATTGTTTTAATCGGCTTGACATTTTTGCTGAACATTTTTTTTTGCTGTTGCTAAAATTGACTTTAAAACAAAAAACTGAAGTCTAACATTCGAGTGTGATCAGAGTTTAATGCACGTCTACTAACTATGGAAACGTGTGTGTGTGTGTGTGTGTGTGTGTCTTGTGTTCCCCCCTCTACCACTGACAACTGCAAACAAGGTGTTGCTAGCTGCTCCTTGTGTGTCATCAGCTCGACAGTAAACCGTTTCCATTCTTACAAAAACGGCATCATCAGGCCAACCCAGACAGGCATCGTAATTTATTGCAAACTACATGAACCTATAGGGCATAACCGTTCTGCTGTATTGATAGATTCAGCCGTTCAAAAGAAGGATAACCAGATTGTCTTTGCAACCTGGTCAAAATGTTGACTGGTGTATGGCGTGTGTCTCCATCCAGATGCCAGTTAGTGTTATACAACCTGACAGGGTGTTCTAAATGGATAAAATGACTTTGTAGCGATGGAGAAAATCCCCGGATTTCAGCTTTAGATTTGCAATTAACTGTTAAGATGTGCTTTGTCCATGAAAATAACATTTATCTTTTTATTTTATTCTTTTACAGGCAGGCCAGCCCTCTGAAAGATGAACCCCAACAGAGCCCCGAGGTGGATGAACTGTGGGACTGTCCCAGTGAGGAAGAGGAAGCTCTGTATGGCACATCTCCTCCTTGCACCCGCCGTCAGATAAAGCGCATGTCTGGCAAACATCAACGGAACAGCCAGACCAGAGCCACTGGTCGCTCTCCTAACAAGAGTAAGTAAATAGGACAGTGAAGCTGCAGTGTGAAGGGCACGAACCATTAAAATTAGCGGGTTCTCTAAATGACAAACATTCCTGAAAGAGTTGTGCATGTGTCCCGCATGTGTTCTACTAAGAGGGCTCTTTCTCGTCCATTTCCAGCAGACGTCAGTGCAACAGCCGTGCGAGAAAGTCCAAGGCAAACGGAAAACCCTGAGGAATACAGCTACAAACAGGGGAAGAAGCAGAGGGCCGCACTTCGCTCCACTGAGAGAGACCACAAAAAGACATTTGAAGGTTCATTTATGTTGGATCCACTCTCTAAATCAAGCCCTTTCAGCGCCCTCAACATGGACCCCCGGAAGCATTACTTGAGCTTGGGCTGCAGCAGTTGCAAACTCCCTGTCTCTATGCCCCACCCCATGGCCCGGACCCACCGGCAGACTTCCCGCACGGACTGCCCAGCCGACCGCCTCAAGTTCTTTGAAACCCTGCGACTGCTGCTGAAACTCACGTCCATGTCCTCAAAGAGGAAGGAAAAAGAGCAAAGAGGACTGGAGAACATGGCCTTCATGGGTCACAACAATGAGGTCATTTGGCTGGAGCTGCAAGCGTGGCACGCACGGCGCTCCACCAGTGACCAAGATCTGTTCCTTTTCACTGCCCGACAAGCTATCCCGGACATCATCAATGAGGTGCTGCAGTTCAAAGTCAACTTTGACAGCCTGAGCCCATGTCGACTTACCTCTAATCAGGGGTCAGAGCAGAGCCAGTGGGGGTGTCAGAATGCCCCGGATCTAGTTTGTGCAGAAGGGAGGGAGGCTGGCGCAGCAGAGACCAACCACTGCGGCGTAGATCCCTGGGGCTTTACCGCATGCCCACCTTCAACTATGAATGCAGCAGAACCCCTAGGCTCTGGGGCAGGTTGCAGGGAGCATCTTCAGCGGCAGCGTCTGGCCTTTGAGCAGGTCAAGCGGGTCATGGAGATGCTAGAGTCTGTGGAAGCATTCTATCCCTCACTGCAGGCATTGCAGAAGGACTATGAAAAATACGCAGCACAAGACTTCCAGGGCAGGGTGCAGGCACTCTGTCTATGGCTCAATATCACCCAGGACCTTAACCAGAAGCTGCGCGTCATGGCAACTGTTCTGGGCCTGCATGATCTATCTCGTATTGGGTGGCCTGTCTTCGAGATCCCTTCACCTCGTTGCTCCCGTGGCAACGAGGATGATGAGAATGAGGAAGATGAGAATGACTCAACAGCTACTTTTACAGCTGATAGTGACACAGAGGACAGGGACATTGGGGCGGACTGGGAAAAGAGCTGTATGGCCGAAGGAGAGCTATCTCCTTCTCTGACTTCTAAATTTTCCCGGCTATTGTCAGAGGATGAATTTCTCCCAACTGCTGGGGCAGCAAATACAGAAGTGACTGGGGAAAGGTCAGTGTTCTGCCCCACAGCCATCTACAGGCCATTTGTAGATAAAGCTTTGAAACAGATGGGACTACGAAAACTGATCCTCAGACTGCACAAACTGATGGACCGTTCTCTTCAGAGGTCAAGGGCAGCCCTGCTCTGTCATACTCCTGCACAAGAGGTGAGTCTGTCTGATCTAGCCTTGCATTTGGTGATGAAGTGAATAACATCTTATGGCCTTTACTCTTTTTTTCTCAATGCAGTGCCAAGTAGACCACATATGTAAGTTAACTAAGTGAAAGTGTCTTTAAGGCAAGGGTCTTGTCAGATTGTTATTGATGTCTGAGTGCCTTTAGTCCTGATCAGCTCTGCGCCACATATTTTTTCCCGAGGAACTTAAAAGGCCATTAAACCCTCCAGATAGCCATCATCGTCTTACAAGAAGGAAGGATTTCTATCATAATGGAATTGCTCTCCGTTTAGATCGAGTTACATTTGTTCTCAGGATGTAAGTGGTCACCACATTTATTTGTGCAGTAAATCACAATGAATATAAGTGATGGCTGTATCATATTGAGTAGACCCAAATGAGGATGCCTGCTGGAGCCTGGAGAAGCCCTTGACACTGTCAACAAAATAGCAAGTGATGAAATATTTAGTATAGCTCCGAGACGCTTAGACACTCTTTCCATTTACCTTTTTCACATATTAGGTCTGGAAATTGGCAGGTGCCTCCAAATTCAACATTATGATATTTTACTGTCAATTTGATACATATTGTAATTTTCAATTTACCAAATATATTGATTTGATGTTATTTTTTTTAAAGGGGGGCAGAGCTCATCCTCCTATAGGTAATAAAATGAGAAATTTGAAGAAATTGTACAACAAAACGCATTTTTTTTAAGCCCCATGTCTTCTGGCCTTAAAACGATCAAGCTCCATCTAAGTCCGTGTCCACCCACAACATGGGTACTAATCATGATGCATAGAATGGACAGTCTAACAGAAAACATTTTAGCATGCACTGTCTTTCATAGAGCTGTTTTCTGATATATAAAAAACTGCTAATTGTTGGAATTATAAGTTACATGGCAATACCGCCAAATTTAAAATTTTACAATTAAAGTGGGTTCTGAGATGTTCTAATGAATGCCCAGGGAGACATAATTGGAAGTCAAATGAAACATCTACCCCCTGCTGGCAGTGTTTGGGCATCTGCTGGTCCTGTAGTGGTTCACGTCTTCACAATGGAAGCTGTCGGTGTGAATATCATGCAGGGAAAGTAGGGAGAGGCTGGATTAATATCGGTTGAAATGCTTGTGGAACTTAAGTTGTGCTTGATAAGCACAAAGATGTATCCATAATTCTTTTACTATGTAAAATGATACAACTTAACTAGTAGTGTCAGATATGCAATTTTGCATCTCTGGTGTATTATCAGAAATCTTGAAAAAAATTATAGCCTTCTTTTCACAAGATAGCTTTTTGTTACACAGCCTTTGAAAATGCAGTGGAATAACTACAACTGTGCCACTTTCACTCTCCTTCATACTGGTACTCTTTGCAAATATGCATTCTAATCTTATTATGGTACAAAGCAGTGTGAGAATTTAACAGTAGTAAAAAAAGGTGTGATATGGGAGAATCAAGGAAGCATTGGAAGCATTTAAAAATTAATTATTAAAATAAAATTGGAAAAAAAGTATGCGAGATAAATGACACTGACAAAGCCAGCGATATATTTCTCAGTATATTTATAACACTATGTGACAGAAACTGCCCTATAAAACAATACAACAGGAAGGAAAACTATGAGCACAGACCACTGAACACTGTTTGCACCACTCAAAAGGATGTGTATTTCAGATTGTGGGGTAGGTTCGTGGAATGGTTTAGATGACGAGCTCAAGGAAAACAAAAGTTTAAATCCATTTATCTGAAACCATATATCTGAAGTCAGGTCACAGGGTCATGCTGGATGCTATCCCAGCGCTCATTGGGCGAACGGCCGGGAACCACCCTGGACAGGTCAACAATCCATCATTTTTGTAAATCATTATTTGTTTATTTTTATTATTTATCGTGTCATTTCCGAGCCATGTTGAGAATGACAGACTTGGATGTGTGAAAGCCTCAACATTTGAATCGAGTTGAAAGGGCTGTTTGAAACTTTACGGCATATGGGTAAGAGTACCGATACTTGGATAAGAATCCTCATTAATTTCATTGGACTTGTCTCTGTCAGCGGTTTGCAGACTACCCAGACCCTATGCTGTACAGTGATTACCTGCCAGAGCTGTCCCGCCATGTTTCCTGTAGCGGTCCTGCTCATCCAGAGCTGGGGGCAGACCAGGTGTCCTGGGAGGATCTGCGAGACATGGACCTCCCATCTTTCCGGCCAGCTTTCTTAGTCCTTTGCCGGGTTCTTCTCAACGTCATTCATGAATGCCTTAAACTGCGCCTTGAACAGAGACCTGCTGGAGAGGCCTCACTGCTCAGTATCAAACAGGTAAGCAGTTGCCACGCCATGCTTACTTTAGCTTAAAGGCGGAATACCGACCGAGTCATTACCTCCTTAAATCTCCTCACATTGAATGTTCCCATATGTGCCAGATATGTTTTTAAGGCGGTTTTATGATACAGCCATACGGTGTGAGAGGGATGTGGTATCAGCGCGCTAATGTTGATGTTTATTTGTGTCCTGCAGTTGGTGCGGGAGTGTAAGGAGGTTCTAAAGGGTGGCCTGTTGATGAAGCAGTACTACCAGTTCATGCTGCGTGGTGTAGCCACTGATGCTCAGGGCTTACAGACAAATGCCAACATTGATGAGTTTGAGGAGGATCTGCACAAGATGCTAGTGGTAAGATTTGACTTTTTACCTTCCTTTATGGGACATCAGGTCTTTGATGGTAGCTAAGCAATCATCACTGTACCTATCCAATAGGAGGGGTTAAAAGTCCAAATTTCCGATTGTGGAGCTGATAAGAGAATCCTTTTTTTTAATTGATCTTACTTTGCTTTGAAATGAAATGAATTAATTTGTGCTTAGGCTTAAAGTCCAGTTCCTTTGTGACTACTAGTTATTCAGTTTTAATTTAAAAAAACAATGACAATCATCTGCTGCTGAAATTTAGCTTTGCCCTAACTGGTGCAGATTTGTCATAAATGAAAAAAAAAATTCACTAACCCATTTGTCTGGTGATAATTGCCACCATGAACCGTCCTCTGACCAACTCTTCTTCATGACCTCCCCATACATGGCTATACGAGATCAGGTTGTGTTTTCTTATGACTCTCGATTCAACCAATCAAAACATGAAACCTGTTCATTACATATGCTGCCTTTTCATAAACTCAAGCAGGTTTTGGGTTATTTCAGTCCCAGAGGCCCGTCTGTCATCACTAGCTCATTTAACCACTGGTAATTTCCCCTCCTGTTTCCAGTATGTTGTGTAAGCCCGCCTAATTTAAAGGAAAAAGAGGGAGAGTAAAACCTCTGCCTCTACACTGAAGATATTGTTGATTACAGGTCTGTTTAAAACTTGACATTTCTATCCATCTATCATTTGAGAGGAAAGATCCTCGATCAACAGGTTTTCTTTTGAGTAAAATCCATTTCTGATCTGTCTTGTACATAGACAGCACTTGTTGAAGGGCTAATAATTAATCATATTTCCAATTTCATTGTTGGATTTAATATTTTCTTTACTTTTTTGTGTTTTTGGGTCTGGGCACAGCATTTGACCAAAAAAATCCAAAGATTCTTGAATGAATGTCAGCCGGATACTTGTATATATGAGGTAGGCGTAAATGACAGAATATGGATGTGTATGGTGGCAGCTCCAAACCAGACGTTAAAGGATGTGCAGAGGACAGGCTGGATTATTGCAGAGTGGGACTGAGTCAGCAGTTCCTGAGGCAGGTTGAACTTCCCGAGGTTCAGGAGGCAAGTGCATCCTCTGCTGGTTCTTTTTGACGATCGTGTCTTTCGGATGCCCAACTTAGAAGATTGTGGATCCCAGAAACCTGAGTTTCCACTGCAGACACTGAACTGTTGAGCTCCTCCTGAATTCCGCTGTCATCTCCACGGTTTTGAACATGTTCGGCTCCAGGTTGTTATGACCGCACGCCCGTCTCCATGCAGGCTCATCACTGTCCCAGATGAGGCAGATGATTGTTGTGTCATCTCCAAACTTAAGGAGACTAAAAGATGGGTCTCCTGAGAAGCAGTTATTTGTGTAGGAGAATAACCGAGGGGGAAGTATATATCCCTGGAGGCGGTGGTGGTGTATGTGATCTTTCCCAGCATCACCTGCTGCCTCCTGTCTGTCAGGAAGTTTGTTTGCCCACTGACATGTGGGGGCTGGTACAGTGAGCGTGCTGGGTTTTGGGTGGAGGATGTCTGAGACGATGGTGTTGAATGCTTAGAGGAAGTCCCCAGACAAGACCATTGAGTATGTCCCTCAACATGTTTTTACGATATAATCCAGTTCCATCTTAACTGTATCATCCACTGGTCTTTTTGCCTGGTAGGCAAATGTGTGGGGGTCCATTTGGGGGCGTTTGATTTCCTTCAGGTGGGTCGACACCAATCTCTCAGAGGACTTCATTACCACAAATATCAGGTTGATGAGCCTCTAGTTATTTAATCCTGAGATATAAGGTGTCATGACACACATCCTCTTCACAGATCCTGATGCAGATGGTGAGTCAATGGGGTGTGTGAGGGGGCTGGGAGGGGACGCAGTTGGTTGTGTGATGTGGCCAAAGAGGGTGAGGGATGTGAGAGTGGGCATGTTCAGGTCATCATCCAGTTGATGGTTCTCTGCAGTGTGGTGGGGATGGTCTCTTGTGGTTGGTGATGTCCTGCAGGTCCCTCCACACAGACTCCAGATCATTAGTAGAAAACCTGTTTTTCAGCTGCTCTGTGTAGCTCCTTTTGACTATTCTGATCTCATTTGTCACTGTGTTTCTGGCTAGATTGCACCAGATCCTTTCTCCACTCCTGTAGGCCTCCTCTTTGACCTAATGAAGCTATATGGGTTTTGCTGTGAACGAGGGCTTATTGCTATTGAAGGCACTGAAAGTTTTAGTGGGCACACACAAGTCATTGTTAAAGCTGATGTAAGATGTCGCAATGTCTATAAGTTCATCCAAGTCTGCAGATGTAGTCTCAGTAACACTAATCAGTGCAGTCAAAGCAGTCCTGAAGCTCCAGTTTTGACTTGTTACTCCAGCTCCTTGCAATTTTAACTACCGGCTTTGCAATCATTAGTTTCTGCCTGTAGGTTTCCAGAAGATGAACCAGACAGTGATCAGAGTCCCGAAGCTTCATAGAGGACAGAGTGATGGGCATCCTTTAATTTTGGGTAGCAATGATCGAATGTGTTTTGTCCAGTGTGGGACACTTAACGTGCTGTTTGTATTTTGTCCGTTTTTGATTGAGGTTTGCTCTGTTAAAATCCCCAAGGATCATGAGAAGGAAGTCCGGTTGTTTGTCCTCCATCTTTACTGTCTGGTCAGTCAGGTGTTGTAATAAAGACCCCAGCCAGAACAAATCTCCATCTGTCAAAGGTTACAGCTTCCCAAAGCACACTCTTATTTTTAGGCCTTTCATATTTTTTTCATGCTCTTGATCTTCTTACTGTCTTACATTATTCGTTCCTGAATCGTTTTCAGTGTTCATGAATATTCGTAAAGCAGTTTGTGACAGCTTTTTGAAAAAGGTTAGGGATTTAAGTCCGCTGCCTCTGGTTTTCAGATGAGCAGTTAGAAATATTCTGTGTTTTATCTTTTGTAGCTCATCACATCTTCATCTGTCTGTAGGTCTATTTTGACTACATGCATGGTTGGATCCAGATGCTGCAGCACCTGCCCCAGGCCTCACACAGCTTAAAGAACCTTCTAGAGGAAGAATGGCAATTCACGAAGGTCATCACACCTTACATCCGTGGAGGGGAAGCCCAGTCTGGCAAACTCTTCTGGTCAGTTGCCTTATATGCCATTTGTCGTTTTATTTTTATTAAAAGGCTTTTAATTAGTAGCATTTCATAGTACTCATGCCTTTTTTTTATATTGGTACCCCTCCCGTCTTGGTATAAGTTTACGTTTCAATAGTAATTTGTAAATATGCTCAGCACACTCTTCTGCCCTTTGCAGTGATATTGCAGGGATGCTGCTCAAATCCACCGGGGATTTTCTTGACGCTGGCCTACAGAAGAGTGGAAATGAGTTCTGGGAAAGTGCAGATGACAGCACGGCATCAGATGAGATCAGGTAAAAGGACCTGACTAGATTCTGTTATCAAGATCAATATTTTAGTGATCTGCTCTGGTCGATGGGTATTTACTTCTACCTCATTTTTTGTCGTCTTAGGCGTTCAGTCATTGAAACTAGCCGGTCACTTAAGGAGCTATTCCACGAGGCAAGAGAGAGAGCATCCAAAGCTTTGGGCTTTGCAAAAATGCTTCGTAAGGTGAGAGGCCGCCACAGTTCTTTTTTTTTTTTTTTTTTCCTCCGTCTCTATCTTGAGATTTCAAGGCTACAATGTGCTTTACTCATGCAGTTTTTCTGTGAGGCTGTCTTTCTGCCTGAAGACCTAGGACTGTGTTTTCTGACTCATTTTCTTTACTGGTTCCTCTGTAGGACCTGGAGATTGCTGCAGAATTTAGTATTACCAGTGGGGTGCCTTGTCTCCTGAATGCGCTCAAGGAGAGAAATTATGTCAAGGTGTCTTAAATTTGCCCTCTCTGTTTAGCAGCACTTTATAATCTTCTTTATAATATATTGTTGTTCATATTTATTTCTTTTTTCTTATTTGTGAGCACCCCAGCCATTCACTCTTTTGAGTTTTGTAACTTTCCAACCATGCCATTTGTCCTCTTATACATGTACACCCAGGTTCAGATTCTAGGCCTAGAGGAACTTGAGGTTTTTGTTCCTTGTGGCTTGATGGACCAGCGACCCCTCATCCTGCAGCTCCTGAATGCTGCTGCTGGAAAAGACTGCTCCAAGGAGCCAGATGAGATGCCTGAGGATGAGGCCTACTTGCTTATAGGGAAACATGGACCCGGTGACACTTCTACTTCTGATTGGGTGGAGTGGGATGGGAAGCTACTCAAACTGGTTCCACCGATGGAGACTGTGGACACACTAAGAGCCATGAGGGTGTGTGGTATTTCTTTTGTTTTTTTCTTTTCTCAGAAACCTAGGATTATACAAACTTCCCTGTGTGCCTGAAATGCTGAATTACCTTTGGTTTCATCATGTTTCAGGTTGAGAACATGCTCTTGATTGTGATGCAGTCTGCTCACTTGGTGGCCCAGCGAAAGGCCTTCCAGCAGTCCATGGAGGATGTTCTCACTCTGAGCCGTGAGCAGACCTCCAGTCAGCCTCTTATTGCCAGTGCTCTGGAGCAACTCAAGGTATTTATGTGCATAGATGCTGCGATGTTTAGCTGCTTAAGTTCAAGTCATCCCTTTCTTATACCCGACTGACATTCACTGTTTCTCCTACTCTTTTTGTCTTTGTACAGAATGAGGCGCTGCAACTATGCATCAAGATCAACACCGCCATCAACCGAGTGGAGTACATGTTCACTTCAGAGTTTGAGGCAGAGGTGGAGGAGTCGGAGTCGGTCACTTTGCAGCAGTACTACAGAGAGGCCATGATACAGGGCTACAATTTTGCATTTGAGGTTAGAGGATATTGTGGCTTAAAATGGGTCAGTGGAATAATTTTCTTCAGCATTACTTCTGTGTACAATTGATGCAATGCATCAAAAACGAAGCAAAAGAAAGAAAAGAACAGAATTTAAAGGGTTTAAACTGGACACCCTGGGCAAGTCTCCAGTCCATCGCAGGGATTAAGGCCAGATGCCCTTCCTGATACCCTACGGTGGGTTCAAACCCACAGCTTCTAGATCATTAGCTCCCGAAGCACACACTTTACACCTGAGCTACTACGGCCACCATATAAATTATAAAGTCATTGTTAGGATTAAGGAAGGGCTGTGGTACCTCAGTGGTCGGTACGCTCGCTTTGGGAACTAACAAGCCAGAGGCAGCAGGTTTAAATCCAATGCCGGGTATCAGGAAGGCTTTAATCCAGCAAGCTCCATCTAAGTCCATTTCCAGCCCACAACGTGGGGACTAATCATCCCTTGTAAAATGGGTCTTCTATACAGAATTAAGGAACTGATTAAGCTCATGCACAATGAATGCTTTGAGATGTGGCATTGACATACCAGGGAGTTCGGTAGATGGTAAACAGAGCCCTGCTTCCCAAAAATCTGCTTTTGTTGTGGTATTCATCGCAGTACCACAAGGAGGTTGTGCGCCTAATGTCCGGAGAGTTCAGGCAAAGAATCGGAGAGCGCTACATCGCCTTCGCCCGCAAGTGGATGACGTATGTCCTGACCAAGTGTGAAAGTGGCAGAGGCACCAAGCCAAGGTGAGATGACGATACTTGCTGATCTCTGATCCTGACAAGTGGAAACGCTGTTAATATTATTTTGTATTTGAATCTTGATCTTGAAACTTAGAATGCAAAGTCTTGGCTCTTTAAAAGAAGCTGTCCTGCATTTTGTTTTTGCTACAGAAACTCTTTTCATTCTCCCTGTGTGATACATTTAAGTTGTCGTCCAGCTGACACCTTCCTCTGCCTCTGACAAACGTGCAAATGCCAACCACTAGAAGTGTTATTCTGCTTGTTTGTTCTGCCAATGTACTGCAGTCTGTTGTACCTCGAGAATTTCAAGTCACTAAATCAGATTATTTCTGGCTCTATGACCCATCATGGCTGCCATGTCCTCAATGACAAGCTCTCGATCTTAGCATTAACATAGAGACCTGCAGACCTGTCAGTTTGGAGACAAAGACTGATTTCAAAATAGTAGCAAAAGTAGTCAAAAATAAGTACACATGGTGTCTTTTTAATTTGGTATTCCTAAAACATAAAATGTATTCCATTCTTCTCACTATGACCAAGAAACCAATCATTATACTGCCATTTTACCCATCCAAAAGCAGAGGCTATGTGCAGCTAGCTGCTTGAAGGAGATTATAATTAGTAGCATGAGTCAAGAGTGAAATCAAACTTTAAAAATCTTACGCAGTGGTATAAAATGCGACAACTTAAACTTGGTGACAAGTTTTTATTGGCTTTCTTAAATTACCTTAAGTTTGCAGGAGTTGAGAGGTTGAAAACTGTTTCAACACATATTCACAAGTTGTCATCTCCCTCTCTGCTCTACAGGTGGGCGACTCAGGGTTTTGATTTCCTTCAAGCCATCGAGCCTGGCTTCATATCAGCCTTACCCGAGGATGACTTCTTGGTAAAAATAATCTTCTGTTGACGCACTTTTCGCCCCGATTCTCCTCCAGAATGACCTAAAACGGGACAATACAAGTCATATTAAAATGACCTAAATATACCTGCTATCTATTGACTGTGCCTTTGTTTTTGGGGTTCCTTTTCAGAATTTGCAAGCTCTGATGAATGAGTGCATTGGACATGTGATTGGCAAACCTCACAGCCCGGTTACTGGACTATACGTGGGTAAGATGATCTATAGTGATGAGCATTTCGATACAACTCTGATGTCAGGTATTAAGCTCAGCATGCACATATAGTTTCCTCTTAAAAACACTGACTCACATAGTCCCAGCTATATATATTAAGCAGACAAACAAGCATTGATAGATTCACCATCTGCTAAGTGGTACTGTACAGGTCACTGAAGTGGGCATGTGACTTGAATCACCAAACTGTAAGGGGAGAAAACTTACTGTGGAGGCTGCTGTGAGCAAGGAACTGAAGCCACAACTGTTCAGCTGAGACTGGTTGGTGACTAGCAGTAGAAGACTGATTCCACAGACTGATTGTTTGTGTGTGAGGCAGGGCGTAGCTGAAATGGAAAGTGTTTGCCCAGCACTCCTTCCCTAGATAAATGGAGATGGAATATTAGATCCAGCAAAGTGAGTTGCCAGGTGTGCCTTGATATTTTTGGACCGGTGCAGCATCCAAGATGTGGAAAATCCTCCGTGTTTCACACCATAGTTGTCAGGAATAATGAGGAAGTGTGCAGTGTACAAGAGACACTTGGCTGAAAACACATAAAAACAAGAAAGGATTTTTGAAGTAGAAAAGAGAAATATCTTAACAGAAACAGGCAGGGCATGAAATGGATAAATAATAATGATGAGGGAACAGAACAGCATTTCAGAGTGAATGACTTCATCTTTGCGTCAAGATTGGCGGAAGTAGAAGATAACCACGCAAACCACATAGTTCCCTGATGAGCAGGACAGGGAGTGCTGTATTGTCTATGGCTTTGGCACTGGAATGGACACTTTGATGGGCAACCCTTCCTAAAACACAATTCATAATAGCTCCATGCGTGGAGGCACTGAGACAAGATGCTAGTGTGTCTTGGAATGCTAGTTGAGCTGCACGGGCAGCTATTGCAAGAAAAGCTCTACTGAGCAGCAGAGGTGATTTTCTTGAGGTATAAATTATTTAATGGTTGAGTTTTTAACACCAACACTTTGACAACAGCATTGATACCTCACATTATCTAAAAATCTTTTTACAGATGTTTCAAGTATTGAGTGCATTGATTTATTCCTATTCCAGCACCCAGGAATAGTCCTCGACCTGTGAAGGTCCCCCGCTGCCATAGTGACCCTCCAAACCCCAATCTGTTTATTCCCAGTGCTGAAGGTTTCAGGTACATCTGCTGGACCTTAGGAATAAAATGTCTATTTTTGCTCTAATGTGTGTGTGTGTGTGGTTGTGTGTGTGCGCGTGCGTGCATATTCTCTTTTGCATGGCTGATGTTGCTTCTGCTTTAATTGATAGGCTATGGTATGGGGAAAGTAAATGTGGTTGTTCTGCCTGTGTGTAATTACTCTTGATTATGGATGTTTCTCCAGAGAGAGAGAGAGAGAGAGAGAGAGAGAGAGAGAGAGACTGTTCCATCAGCTTACCACCGAGTCACACACTCATATCCCACGTAAGCCCTCTCCCCAAAGCAGACCCCCTCAGTTTGTTTTTTCACCACAGCTCTCGAAGTCTCCCGTGCGACCTTCGGAACCAGCTGTTCCCCA
>OMLC01042972.1:0-17085 GCA_900302585.1 Regalecus glesne | reverse complement strand
TGTAAGATGGCGGCATAAAGGGGACGTTTTGGTGAACATCACTTGACAGACTTTTGATGGCAGGTAATTGTTCAGTGCCCTATAGGAAAGGGAAGTCTGACTTTAAATGGATGCAGAGAGACAGATGCTTGCTGTAGCCATAAAAGGCCAAACATCGATACACATCTTCAACCTACAGTCAAGTCAATTTTAAGCGTACAGCCCATTATTACAGTGTATCCTATTCCACAGAAGCACTAAGTCTAAGGACAAAAACGATTTATAAATGTGTAGTGGTCAATTTCAACCATCGATGGCAAATAGTGTTTTGTATAGTTTCACAAATGCTGAAATATGACAAAGGAGGAACAATTCTCGTCAGGTACGACAGTTAGTGGAGATATTACAAGTCAATGGGATAAGACATCTGCAATGACTGTTTAAAAATGCAGAGAAATCCAAATTTCCCCTTACGGGACTGATAAGGGAATCCTTTCCTTTCCTTTTTGCCATTAAGTCCAACCTGACCAGTACTTCATTTCATCTGATAGTTTTAAACCACTAAGTACTCCTCTTTACATGTCCAGTGTTCCCTTCTCTAAATTAATACGATATTGATTATATTGGCAGAATTTGTACTCATGCTCTTAATGGAAAGGGTGATTGTGGAGAAAAGTCAGATTTGGTTTATGACCCAAATTTCCCAGTCTACCTGTAAGATCAATAAGAGAGAGGTTCAGGTAGAAGAAGGGGAGTTAGTGTTTGGCATGTAGCTTGAGGGCATTCCAATGGTCTCAATCAGAACATAACATTATTTTCTCTGAAGAAAATACCGCTCACACAGTAGCAATGCAGCATGACCCTCATGACAAACCACAGATGGCCATGTAACTGATGGAACACTTAGAAGTGAGCAATTGGGTAGGGACAGTATTTCACACCTGGTTTGCACACTCTGCTGACACCCATTTCCAAAATCAACATGGCTTCTTACCTTTCACCACCTTCTCCCTAAACCAACACCCCTAGTCCCCATCTCTCTCAACATGGTGGTATCTGGACAGTGCTTGGAATTCTCATATTATTCTTCATAAGGGTCTGTTTTTGTGTGTTCACAATTGGTCCCCACATTGTGGTTGGGGGTGGACTTGGACCTGGGTGCAACATGGGGGACTGGGCCAGATGCCCTGCTTGGTGCCCTGCAGTGAAATCGGGACAGAGATGCCCGGCTTGTTATTTCCTGATGTGCACACTCTACCACTGAGCTACAGCTGCCCATTCAGACTTCTTCATCTTCTTCATATATTGTCTAATTCCATTAGAATTCTTTTATCCTATCTCAGTGTTACATTCCGTAAATTTTGTTTTATTCTGTTCAGACAACATAAACACATGTCTTAGGAGAGATCCCTCCTCTGTCACTTTCCCTGAGGTTTCTCCTATATTCATCCCTATATAAGGTTTTTAGGGAGTTATTCCTTATCCATTGAGAGGGTCTAAGAACAGATGTTGTGCTAACTGTAAAACCCATTGAGGCAAATCTATAATTTGTGATAATGGGCTACACAAATAAAATTGATTTGATTTGCCATGAAGAACCTGGAGATGTTGTTTTCCCTTCTTACATCCAATTTTGGGACCATTCAGGACCTTGCTGGCAGGTTACTTTTCAGGAGAGCATTAGTGTGAAAGCTCCTGTTATTCAATTGATTCACAAGGCTTACTCACGCTTCGATAAAACTGTTTTATATTGTGACAATTGTGTTATATGATATAACATCAGCCAGTGTCTCCCGTTTAATCACTGTGATGCAAGTGGGAGCCACCCTGAATACCTGGATATGGGATTATCCTAATGAAAGGCAAAGGTTTATGACTGGAGGGCTTAATGTCAGATAAAGTGAACAGGGTTAAGGTACCTTAGAGCGCTATGCTCTTCCCGTAGAGGTAAATTATGAAAAATGATTTTTTTTCCAAACTAAGTGTTGTTATATTACCAACAAGAGACCAGTGACCTGCGAGGGGATTTGGTGAACAGTACACTGAAGTTATTGAATATTTTTGTACGATTTGTTCAGCTCGGAGGACGGCTCATTGCTGAAAACACCCCTAGGGAAAATTGCAGCTCAGAGATCCCCTACAGATTCAGCCAGGGGTCGCACAAGTCGAGTTACCATGAGCTGCCAAGAAGAGGCATAGTAGGATTCTTGGCGAGTGAGAGGCTATGTACTGACCACTGAAGACTTGCGCATGGTTTACTGGACCCCAAGGCTAGGATGGCCAGAAGTAGGAGTTAAAGCAGAGCCCTTGCAGGCATCTCTCCATGTAATGGCTCACTGAGCAGATTGCACTAGATGATGCATCACAACACCCTGCCGGCAGTCCACCCAGCCAGCTCACCATATAACCTACCTACCGTAGGATAGAGGCATTGTTGGTGTTTTGACAAAGTTTCACTTATAAGTGATTGATCCAGGCAGTTCAAATATGTGAATATAAATCCAGCTTTATGTTACTATATATACAATAAAGCCAAACAGTGGCTCTGTTTCAGTCCCTCCCTGCAGCCTTTGGGCCACCCCTCTTTATTCACATACAGCTTGAAAAGCCAAATATCAAATGGGAAAATATATATGACAAATGGCAAATACCAAATGCCAATATGGAACAGATAAAATGTAAAATGCCAAATGGTAAAGGACAAAAGCAAAAGAATGAGTTTTTTCATATAAGCTTTCAATTATAGCATTTCTGTTTAAGCTTTCCCATTTCTCATTTTGAGTTTCATAATTGACGTTTCCCTTTTCTTGTTTCCTTTCTAGCGGTTTTTTTCACTCTACATTTTCAAATGATCATTTTACATTTTAAATTTACTTTTTGAACTTCCCTTGTGACAATTCCAACTAGGAAAGGAAATGGAAAGCCACTTTATTTGGTCATTGTATTCTTACAAGGAAATTTGTCTTGTGCATTCAACCCATCATATTTATAGGAGCAGTGGGCAGCTGGAGTGCCCTAGGAGCAGTTAGCGGTTCAGCATCTTGCTCAAGGACACTTCAGTACTTCCTGAAGGAGCTGGGGAATCAAACCAGTGACATTCTGATTACCAGATGACCCACTCCACCTCCTGAGCCATGCTACTTCTTGGTAGTGGAGTGAAGTAAAAAGCTAATTCTCTCTCTTTTAATTCTCTATTCAGACTATTGATTTCATCTGTGACCAAATAAATCCACAATGGTGGCTGACTCAACCATATTTGCACAGTTGACTCAGATCAGGCAGCTGGTAAGCTAGAGAGTGAATGAAGAGAGGGAGCCGAGATAGTGGGAATAAACATTTTTTAGGTTTTTAATCACCACATTCATGAAAGGTCCTTGATCATTAAGTCATTCCTGTGCAAAAGTTAATGAATTGACAAAAGGTCAATTGGGCCAGCAGTTTTTGAGATAAGCCAGGAACAGACCAACACACAAACCCACACATGCCACCAAATGCATAATCCCTCCAGGCTACCACCTGGCAGACACAATTAGGTATGTCAAAGTAGCCAAAACGGCCACTGGGGGGCTGGGGGTGTGTGTATATAATTTACCTGGCTCAGTTTCTTCAAAAAAATCTATAACCTGCATATATTTGTCATGAATACAAATATGTGGGGTGGCAGTTGCTCAGTGGTAGAGTGCGCGCTCAGGTGACTGACAAGCCAGAGACAGCGGGTAGAACCAATTTCGGGGCGACAGAATGGGTATCCAGCCTTAATGCCCCAACATCCATCTACGTCTGCAGATGACTAATCATGACACGTAAAATTGACCTCTCACATTTATCATAAATGCACTTAGAAAGTTGATATTTGGGTTGCTTTTCGCCACAAATTCACAATGTCAATGAGATAGGATGGGCCACATAGAGCAATTCTGCTGCTTACTATTTAATAGTTGGTAGACGTAGTAGAGATGCAACAGAGGTAAAGAGATACATGATATGATTTTTGATTGTTTTTTGGTTTAGATTTAATTAAAATAAAATCAACTTTTCTAAAATTAATAATTAATCAGTGAAATCATCTGATGAGATGTTGGGTTGGAGAGTAAACCTACATAAACACAGACCTCCATGGCACATAGCTGGATACCACCAGAGTTGTCTATCCCCAGTCATAGCATGTGCTTGGATACCAAAAATAAAAACAAAAAACAGTGTACTCACCAAATGTAGGTCCTTGCATACTGAGTTACTGCTGCATACATTGCTCACACAGTCATCAATGTCTTGCTCACATCTTCGCCCAGCAAAACCAGGGTTGCAAAGGCAGTAAAACCCATCCACGACTAAAAGAAGAACATAATTGGTTAGAACACGGTTACAGTGTCTTGCATCATAAATTTATTTATCACCCGGAAAAGGTCCTAGTAATGCACTACATCCCTAGACAAGCGCAAGTTATGGAAATACAAGGAAATATTATACAAGTATTCCATTATCATTTTTAAAGAGCTCGCATAAAAAACACCTCCCACACTATATGAGCCACATCTGTTGTAAAATATATGAAATCAAAGCTTTTGCATCAGTTTGATGTAATTTTGAAGCTCTCTCTCTCTCTCTGTCTCTCTAATTTCGTGTACAGCAACATGAATAGCATGGGTGCATTGCAGGAAGAAACTCATTTCATGGCTATATTTTATCATTCAATTGTTACAAATGTGGTATTTTTTAGCTCAGAAGTTAGAATTGCCCACATCTAATAAACCCTTCCTTTCCCCTCTCAAATCCGTAATGATGTTAAAGCAGGCTGCATCGTCCTCTTTCTACAAGAAAACAGTGGTGTACAGGCAGTCTAACAGTGACAGAGGTAATTGCAGCTCTTACAGGAGTGAATTTATTACATCCCCAGTCAGGGTCCCAGGATTCTTCATTATCCCAAAGATTTACCACGTAATCTATGCTGTCACTCTGTCTTGGTGCGTGTAGCTGCTATTACTCTCATTAAATGCTTTAGGTCCTGGGTGGCAGCAGCATTACTCATCCCAGCTACTGTGGCTATGCAGTGCTCTCCCTGTTGGCTGGCTGCAACTACGGAGCATTGGCCAATAAGTCCTCAAGGCTTGCCTTGATGACCTAAGGAGAGCTACGTGCCATCAAGACTGTTGGAGATGGTTGACCATGGTACACCATGGTGGTACCCATACATGATGCAGAGGTTAAAGGGACTATGTGCTCTTGGGACAACACAGAGTTAGCAGCCATTATACTGAGCAGGTTCTGTATGTCTGAAATGCCAGCTGAACTTTGTCCACTGGTGACATCGCTGACAGCTAAACCATGCATGCAAATACTTGTTTCATGGTTGGCCAAATGGCTGCATTGTTTAAAAAGATGCCAATTATTTGAATTTATTAAATAAAATGCAACCCATCAACATGCCTGGAAACAAGTTTTCACATGTCTACCAGTGATGTCACCAACAGACAGAAAGGTGCTTCAAAGACATGTAGAGGATTGTGAATTATTATCGCTACTATACCAGAGTATATAATATGGTAATATGAAATGGTAATTATTTCTTTGACCTCATGTTGTTTTTCATCACCACCTCGTGAAATTTGGGCGAAGGTAAGGTGGTTCATACTAGGATGGCAGTATTCTTAACATTTATTGATTTCTATAAAGTGCTGCTGTACTGTAAATAATCTGCATTTCAGAGAATGTGAATTGATTGGGCAATAACTCACTGTGATATCATGGCAATTTCATATCAGTAATAAAAAAAGATGAATTTTAAAAACCCTCATTACAGTGAGGTCCATTTTTGCATGTCACGATTAGCTCCCACATTGTGGGGGTGGATACGGACTCAGATGGAGCGTGAGGGATTTAAGACCAGATACATCTGGCTCATCAGTTCCTGAGCTGCCCACTCTACCACCGAGCTATCGTAGCCCATTACAGTGAGGTCTGTTTTATGTCATGATTAGTCCCCACATTGTGGGGGTAGACAGGGACTTAGATGGAGCATGGGGAATTAATGCAAGATCCCCTTCCTGACACCCCATGGTGGGTTCAAGCCAGCAGCCTTTGGCTCATCAGTTCCCATGGTACACGCACTTACATAATCTATCAATTGGTAATCAGTGATCAATTAAAGCTATCATTTTGATCTACGAGCTTATTAATCACTTACATTAGAGATTAATGCATAATAGCAAAGGCCAATCGGACAGACAAAGGGGGTAAAACAACAATCTGTCTTGGTCTTTGATTTTATTAACCATACCATTTATCATTCATTATTCAAATAGTAACCCACCACTGATGCTTGATTGATTTCCTCTTGTGGTAGGGTTAAAGAACTAATCAAGCTCACTCCAGCAGGTAATGTCCTAGATCCTCACATCAGAAGGAATATCTCTATAATGTAGCAACCCTTATTAGTGGCGGTGACCCAGTTGAAAACTGCCTGTCTGAAGGCAAATGAGTAAAACTGAATGTGACAGTCACTATGAGTACAGGGGGAGCTTTATATTGTTGTGATGGGCTGTGCCGTTTTTACAAGGTTATTGAACATGTTTGAAAGACAGGGTTATTTTTTCTCCCACTCACCATCATAGCAAAAGCCATGAAGACAGGGGCTGGAGCTGCACTCATCCATGTTGATTTCACAGCGGGGCCCCATGAAGCCACGGTGACAGTTACAGCGGAAACCCAAAGGGAAATGGTCCTGATCAAACTCCTCCACACATTTAGCTCCATTCTCACAGGGATTACTGGCTTCGCAAGGTAGGAACTCACAATTATGACCTGGAGGAGGACAAGAGACATACATTAGAGCACCATCCAACAGGCAAGGGTGTGTGAATCTAGCTTGTTTAATAAATATTAAGGCACACAAGCATAGCAGCCATTACACTTTTTCACCCCAAACATTACAGCGTATGCTTTTTAGGGATCACTTTGTCATTTAAAAGGTATCTGAAAGCCTAATGTTCCGACTGAGTTAACAATTTTGATGCGTTAGTCTTATCAGTTTCAGAGTTTTTAATTATTGCATTAGGATGTGTAGAAATTTTCTTTCCAAAGGCAGCACAATAACATTTGAGATCAACCTTTGGCAACCAAAGACAGATTTTATTCTGTTAGTACTTTAGTTCAGTAGTACAATTTTGGCGTCTCACAAATCATTGTATTTTGGTCATGGATTAAACAGTTTCTATCTCATGAAAAAATGAACCAAGGATGTATCACACATAGAAGAGAAAGGCATGGAAACACTGTAGAACAAGAGCAGGAAACTGAATTACATGCAGCATCCAAACGAGGACATTGTGAAGCATATATCTACCAAGGTAATAAATATCCAACTTCATAACTAAATGAATAAATGAAGCATTTTTGAAAGCATGCAGATGAAAAAAACTAGGGCTCTTTTCCCTACCTCTAACAATTTCTTTAAAACAGGAAGGTAGGGGGAACAACATATTATTATTATTTTATTTCCGTCATTAACAGCCAGTCATACGGTAACCTGATTGTGATCCAAACAACACTGCAAAACTGCATCATATCCAGTCCCAGTGACTCCAGAGACTTTGAGCTTTGTACACTAGAGAGAAAATCAGATATCCATTTGAGTTCTCTCACAGTAAGTCACATCATATCTCACTGGATATGGATAGTCAGCCACTTGTTTCTGGATTGTGAATCAGAAGTACGCACACCTTAAAACATAACACACTGGTGTGACACTTTTCTGGAGGAAACAATGAGAAAACAGAGAGACAAGATTCTTCAACTGGATCCTTATGTTAGAAGCTGAAAATAAATAATGTGTGACATTCTGGTAGTGTAGTAATAGATGTACACCATATAGGCTTAGACACGGGCCCAAGATTCTGGGTTTGGACTTGGTTCAAACCTCTTTATACGTCTATCTCTTCACTCTGTGCATCACTTTTCTTTTCAAGGTCCTGCACAATAAAGGTCAGGAGGCTCCAAATTTTCTTAATCACCTTTCACATTGCATTTTGCATTCAGTGTTGAGTCTACATCAGCACGTGTGTTTCATCTAGTAACAGGGCAGTTCAATACATTGGACAACAAGATGAGGTTAAAAACCCAGTATATGGCTATTACATGTATCAAACAGCTGTTTTGGCATGATTACGGTTAAAAAGTGGCTGATGATGTAAGATGCGATAGAAAACTGTTCACACCGATTCATTTTTAAAGAGCAACAGCTAACGAGGAAACTTCAACTCAGCTGTCCGACCAACGGTGAAACTCCCATCACTCACTCAGCCACTTACCCACGGACAGCCACACTTGTTGGGCTAGCTCCGCTGTTTCAGTTCATATGTATTCCACTGATTTGAGGTCCATTGTCTACAGCAGAAAGTTAGGTCTGCAGGAAAGATTATTGGTGCCAATCTGCCCTCCATTTAGGACGGATACATCTCCATAATCAGGAAATGGGCAGGTAACATCACTGCAGACCCATCACACCCTGCTCACAGCCTGCTCTAACTCCTCCCATCTTGGAGCCTCTATAGAGTACTGTGCACTAAAACAATCATATATACATATATATATAAACAGTCTCTTTCTGCAGGCTGTCATTCAAATAACTGCTTAACATTGTCAAATTCCATAAATATATCATATTTACTATACTGTACATATACTGGTATGTTCTGTCAAGTCCATCTACCTCAGGCATGTAAGAAACCTGCCAACCTTTATTTTGACATCTCTGATACATCTCTGCACTATTTCTCTTTATCATATCTTATTTTTGTCTGTATATAGTCAATCCTTGTGTATATAGCTGAAAATGGTTGTATTGTCATTCTATGTGATGTGTATTCTGAGAGCCACTCAAATTCCATGTGTGTGCAAACAGACATGGCTGATAGAATTGATTTTGATATTAAGTAGCCATGCACATTAGTGCATGATGTGCAAATGGGCTCATGGACAGCAGACTGGTGCGCTAGACTGAACAGATTGTCCTCCAATCTGAAAACACTCTGCTTCTTCTTTAACCAACAAGACAGATAAGGTGGAGCTTCTTATCATACACAACACAGATTTATCTCAAACCCCAGATGTGGTGGGTAAAATGAACACCCGGATCATGTTTGAAAGAACCCTTCTCCATTTAAATAAAAACACTAATCAGCACGATTCACAAGTGGTATGTGCAGAATGCACTGCCTCAACTTGTTCTGCTCCATTGGGTGACACAGCAAAGCTTGAATCTATCAGACATTATGTACCAAATAGTACATTTGGAATTATCAAGACCAGCCTCATTCTACTGCTGCATAAATGAAAAAATATAAAACTCAAGAGCTTGAATATATCAAGACACCAGTGGCCATGACATATGCTGAACAGGATAACTTCAGTCCCACTGACGGGTAAATCAAAAAGCCATGAATGCCAGGTTGAGCTTCAGGAAAAAGTATTTTTGTGAGTGTTGAATATACAACTGCCTTCAGAATTTAAGCTGTGAAATGTACAAGTAACGTTGGCTTCATTTTGTCAACAGATATTTAATTGGTGAATAAAGGTGATTGATTCTGATGGATGGTTTAATTGTAGTCCCACAGCAAATGATGAATTGGAAAAGAAACAATTCAGTTTTGCTTCTTTGTTCTTGGTACCTTTAACTACACGATTTGGAAGACTGACTAACCAAATGTCTAGCTTCCAATAGTGGGAGATGAGGGAAGGCATTTTCACTTTTCCACGAAACAGAGTAGTTAAAATGCCCAAGGTACCATATTTTTTATTGTGTTAGGACCATACTTTGGTTCAGATAAACCCATTTTAGATTACAATGTCAAACTGAACTAGGATAATTTTGACAGGGATCTCATATCAGAGTTAAGTGATTCCATTATTTTACAAAAACCTTATTCTTCTAGTTAAACCAGTAGATCCAAGTCAGGATATTTTAAGAATTAAACGTTTTACCAGCAGTAACATATGAGGAGCTGAGCAGGACAGCAAAATGTAAAAAGTTCTGCAAAAACATAATTCAAAAAGCTGCACAATAAGAGAAAACTTTTCAGTTATTCAGAGTGTTTCTTCCAAAAGGAGGACAGATACTTTCCCTGGCACTTATGCTCATGTCTTCAGCAGATGATGTTGTCCTTTTAACTTTAAGCCACAGTCAGGGGATTTTGACAGATTCTACTTATGTCTTGACATGTTAAGAATCCACAACACACACACAGAGCACAATAACTGTATCTTCTTTGCTAAAATCAGATCACCAGCCTCTCTGTGTGTCTGCACCCCCATTCAACAGAGCCATGCAAGCCTAGGAAACCGCACATCTTCCCCACACCTCACCCAACCTAACCCAAGAGCGCACGGCGACGGATATTCAGGAGAACAGCAGGGGTCAAAGCAGTTTCACCCAGTATCGTGAGGTACTGTGTTCTTTACTAATTAATGTAAAAAGCTTGATACATCTGACTGTTAAGCTATCCTTCAAGGTAAACTGCACCTCAGCAATCTAATGCAACCATGCATAGCAAGCATGTAAGCAAGCAGTTCAACATGTCATGGAGACACCAGGATGGTTCCATGTGCAGCATGCACTAAAATGGAACACGTCTCCCATCTAATCAGTATGTAGCTGAATAAAGGGTATGCTTTCATAGCATGTCATCACACTATGCATTGTGAATATGCTTAATGGCAGCCTGCTGCCCACTACCCTTCCATCAAGTATAGATGATGCACATGAACAAAAAAAAAGCACAAAAAGACTACCGACATTTTCCCCCCATAAGCAACCAGCTCCACAAGCTGTCTGCCATCATTTAACATTTCAAACTGCTCGGCGAGTAGGTACATTGCGAGGGAGTAATGGTTGCTCGGAGAGACATTCCTGGATCAAAAAGAAAAGGCGGGGGGTCTCATACCACCTGGGTGGCTCCTGAGGTGGTTGTGTCATCACAGCAATAGTAGTAAGGGGTACAAAGGCTCATCCAAGTGAGGGAGGATGAGGGATAGTGTTGGAGGGGTCGCTTTATGCCTGAAATAGAACAGTCATGTTGCCTCAGTTGTTTGCTCTTCACAAGATGGTGAATGAAGCAAATTAAAAATGTGGCCAAAAATCCAATTGCATCAGGATCTGGATGATGCTAACACCATGTTAGCAACATTAGCAGGGGCACAACTACCCATGTGTTGAGGGGTATGCAACAAATTCAGATTTCCGTTTTGTCAGAACAGCAAGAAGGAAATCAAACGAGCAAAAGGAAAAAAAGATACTTGAACAGATCAATGTACCATCTTAATCATTACAATAAATGTCATCACTATGTACTCCTATTTAACAACCATTAACTGCTGTATTGTACAACAGATTTAGGCATCTATTCAACTTTTCTTACTGCATCCACAGGACAGTCACCACTGTGTAGTGCCAGCTGCATTGTGACATACCTTGCTTTTGCAAATGTCTTAGATACATCAACTTAACAGTTGATAAGCAGATGGATGGATGGATGAACTTGACCATGCAGATTTGTTTTCAACTGATGATTGCCAATTGGCTCAAGCTGTTGTTGTTCATACTCGATTGAACACATCTCAATAAGTTTTGGCTTGCTGAATGATCTGTCAGGAGAGGCACCCATCAGTGGCATCGTCAGAAATGCTCTTAAGAGCTACTGTCAAATTTGAGAAGTCTTTCATCCACATAGACAATTTTTCTCTCACTAAATCACATGCTTTCTCCTCCTTCTTTCTTTTCCTTTGCTGTACCCCCGAGTTTCTTTTTAGCTTTCTCCATCTAAATTCCTTCTCCATGTCATAACGAGTTGACAATGTAGATTGCAGGGTGCCATGAAACCTCGCACTCTAGAATTTCTTATGACATTTTATAACTCATCATTGATAAGAGTCATTGGACTGCAGCCATAACCAATGGATACCTGGATTATTGAGCCTGAAAAATGTTAGCATGGTAAGTTCTTGGTTTGCTTATGTCGACAAGAATCCATGCTCTTAACCAGAGAATAACAATCAAATGCAACTCTTTTGGGGACTTGTCCAAAGTGAAACAGACTGCATAAATATCCTGAGGTACAGAAAATATCAACAGAGCAGAATAATGGTACCGGTTAGCGTCCCACCTCTTTCAGTCCAACATACGATGCAATTCCTTCTCCCAGGTTTCGGCACCAAAACTCGCGGATGATACGAACGACTGCCCATACAGGAGTTGGAGGTTCCAAAAGCACTTTGCTCAATCTTCCGTTGCAAATAGTAACTAAAAAAGACTGGGTTTAAACCAGTGTTTAATTTGTATATCCCGAGCAAAGAAAAAAACATTAATTCGTAAAAAAAAGTTACCAGCGTTGCCTTATGGTGGCTATTAACCCCTTAGGCCTAGTCTGCTCCCTTAATTCCCCTCAATGCCATTGGATATTATCGTTTGGGAAGAGTAGGGACAACCTTTTTTCCACACGAGAGGCACTGGATCCACGCAAATCGCTACCAGAGCGTAAGCAGTTCAAAACTGAGAGGTCCTGGAGCTAAACTAAGCACTGGTTTTTAACTAAAACTGCTCCATTTTTCTTTCACCTTCTCGAACTACGCCATGCAAGCCAGGTTTCACTCCAAGATGGCGCATATCAAACCGGAAGTACTACTCTACCAGGGATGCACTTCAAAATAAAAGTCAGTACAATCGAGTAAATACGGCCGTGATTTCTCAGGAACTTGAATATTCCTGTCAAACATATTCACATCTTAATGAAACCATTTTCATGTTTATGTCACCGTGTTCACAACTTAATTCACAACAGTTGGATCATTGCATCCACTTTCTATTGTTTTGTTAATTTTCCATAAGAGTACCCACCCAACTCCGTTTTAAAGGAACAGAGACATAAATTAGTGTACTCACAAAGCCGGGTTACATACTGGACTAAGAGCTGAGGATGACGTTCAGTAGAATGTTGACATGTACTCATGTTTCGTTTCAAACATTTGTCCAGATGATCTGATTGAACTATTTTGCCTTTGTCGACTACCTGGATTACTGAGCCTGATAAGATGTTTTTCTTTTCTTCCATTTTAGCATTGTTTTGCCTATTCAACCCCGTGGATGAGAGCATAGGTAAAGCACTGCAAGCCATCCCAGTACTCATGGATTTGTGCCCATGACTATCACCATGCAAATATACATTTGGTTTGGGTCCCCCCCCCACAAGACCATTTTTAATGTTCCCAAACTAGGTCCCTTTTTGCAGAGGGCATGGCCGTCCTGCTGCTGGCTGACATGTGTCATAGCCTTGCTGCTGTTGGAGTTTGACAGTTGTCTCACTTCAACTCATATATTCTGACAAGGAGACTATATCGAGATTTTACCCTTTCCCTTCCTACAGTGTGATATACAGACATGGAAACCACATGGTACCCTGAATTTGAGCTTTCAAACACTTGTTTATAACCTCAAAGTCACCATGCTATGCAGGTGAGCTACCCCTTGTCTGAAACACAGCAGTTGCAGCAGCACAGCCGGGGTTCATCTAAACATTAGGAGGGAAGATAAAACCAGACGCATGAAACAATTAACATGAAACAGTTGATTTTTTGGTAGGATTGCTCCCCCTCTTACATATATCTACAAAAGTCTTCTTCAAACCTTCCCCAGTGGAACGCCACCATTGAGTCAGACAATAGAAAGCTTGCCTTTTTAATTATTCATTTTCACCAAAAGATGAAGTGAAACATCCTTCATGAGAACTTGCATGTTTTGTCCAGCTTCACTTTTAAAGAGACAGAACGTGTTACCCATGTTCAAAAAAACATTTGCAATCATCCACATTTTGGTTAATCACCATTGTTTTCTTTCTTTTAACACAGATGTCAAATGAAGATGCACCAATTTCATGGAGACAATCTATAGCAGCCAGACTGGGGAAAATAATGGCATTTGTTGTGAATTAACATTTCTGTTGGGGCACCATTCCCTCAGTGCTTATTACCTTTAAATGGAGCCACACATTGGCAGAAGTAATTACCCGGCTGGTCAACGCAAGTAGCTCCATTCTTGCAAGGAAACGAGGCGCACTCATCAATGTCGAGTTCGCACTCGGTGCCTGTGTACAGATTGATAAATAATACAGAAATAAAACTAGTGTTTGGTGGTTTATAACAAATAAAAGCTTCACACATGCAACACAATGAGTATGTGTTATTTAAAGTGGGTCCCCATTCAGTCCTCATTCTTTACTTAGTACGCAAGAGGGCATTTAAACATTATTTTGACATTTATTTATACTCGCAAGACCCGACTTCAGATATGGGGTTGGTGCAGATTGGATGGATCATTTATCTAAAAGGCAACGTGTGCATATTTTAATATAAATCCCGCCAGGTTATGCGCTGCAACAGGTTGTAGCTTCAAGCTAATTTGAATCTGCAGTGCCTTGGCAGGTCAAATCAGAAAATTCACAATACATGAATGGTACTCTTTGAGGGTAAACACAAGATACATCTATAAGGAGTACATAATTATGTTAACAGGCCATGCAGAAGTACATATAATAATATCTCAAAGTATAGAACCTCACAAAAACCATTCACAATTATGAAAATGCTTGTCAGGTTAAAGCATGTCGTGAAGACCACGGCATAATCGGTCAGCATAGCAGCTCTTAACTGTTGTTTTAGGTTGGTTTTAAAAGTGCTAATAGAACCGTGGCTCCCAACATAGTTAATCATGACATGTAAAACAGACCTCTCTCAAAAAGATATATTTGCTAGTCTTTCATAATGTTACCTCCTAAATGTGAGATTATTTCCCTTTGTGTGATGCTTAGATAAATCATACTCCTTAATGTTGGTTGCCAACTCAAGAAGAACCTGTCTTTGAGCAATATAACTTTCTGACTTGTAAAAAAAACAGAGTTAGAATGCTTTTTGAGAACTAGTACAAGGGAATGCTCCATCAAGCAAAGCTGTGCCAGCAGAGAGGAGAGTAGATAGAAGGAGGCTTCTTAACATAGTGTAATTTCTAACTCGGTGCACATTTCTTGTGTTTCAATTAAAAATTGCAATTGCAAGGTGGATCCTTGCTTGGAAACATTTACTCAACAAAAAGTCAAGTGTAGAAAATAAATCTCATTTCCCTATAATGTGACAGATTGCTGTACATACTTTCATCAATACATCAGTCCTGATGTGTGTATTGAAAGGACCCTGTGCCCACCAATGACTTTGGTTTGGAGCAGGTGTGAAATTTTTGTGTAGTAAATGAGAATGCTATCCACCTTTTTCATTAGAAATTAATTGCATATAACATTGTGGTGCCATGAGGGCTTAGGAAGCAAATTCTATTACGGAATCCCTCTTAATACATGGCAACATAATACAGACACTGATATGTAAAGAGCTTAGTTGAATTCTAGCCTTTGGAATGTGTATGGCTGTTTAGCCTGCTCTGCTTGAGGGTTAATGTCATAATAGGATTCATATGATGCCATGAACTTTCTCAGAAAATAGCACAGAAAAACATTGATATTGTATGTAAAAAGTTTCATAGAATTTATATAAATGATCTTTGACTCCAAATTTATTCCAATTCATTTAAAAAATAGTTTATGAAAAATGACATAAGTAAGCAAAGAACTGTCGGATCCTTGGTATTTCGTCTGTCAAACTATCTGTACCTTGTTGACAACTCATCATCCCCTGTCTTAGATGCATCGTAGGGAGCTGCTGGGGATGAGACATTTATACACGTGTCACCTGGCTGTGTGCGTTCTCACTCTTCACGTTTTGTCCTTCTCAGTCTAAAGGGACTTGAATGTAGGAACAACCTTACCTAATTATTGTGCAGTTACAATCGCACCCTGCAATTTACAATACTTTAATTTGAGATGTAGTGGAACAACAGAATTTTAAAAAGGATCGACCGATAAATCAAATGATCGACAGGCAAATGTTCTTTTCCCCTTCTGCATTTCCTATACATCTCAGGTAAACAACGTCAAATGTGTTTTGTTCCGATTTATTTTGAAGTAAATTAAACAAGAGTCTAGTTCCAGCTGGAAAAATATGCAGAGGACATTTTTTACATGCTAAGCCACACACAGTCTTAGTTTATCAGAATATGTTGAGAATAATTCTGCTGACTGACCTGCAAAACCAGGTACACACACACATGCATAGCCATGTACAAGGTCAACACATGTGGCGTTGTGCTGGCAGGGGGAGGACATGCACTCATCCATGTTGATTTCACACTGGTTGCCTGTAAAAAAACACATACTGAATCAAATCCTTGTATAGCAGACATTCAAATTAAAAGTATAGGATGGCATAGCTCAGTTAGAGTGGAGACATTGAACCCCAAACTTCTCCCCGAGCACCATATGGCGGCAGCTCACTGCTCCTATACAACAGGATGGGTTAAAAGCAGAGAAATCCTAATTTCCCTTTGAGGGATTGATAAGGGAATCTACTATAATGTTGGAGGAGTGGACTTGGGCAGAGCTTGGGGGGGGGGGTTAAGGCCATATGCCCTCCCTGACCTTGAAACCAAAAAATCTGGCAAAGGACAAAGGCAACTATCCCATTTGTTGATGATTAAATACATTTTGATAGACTGACACAGCAACTAAAGTACCCGGAATAGATATTCTCCATGGTGGCTCAGTAGTTGAGGCTGTGGATTCAAACCCACCATGCAGCATCAGGAAGAGCATCTGGCTCTAATCCCCCAAGCTCCATCCTAAGGCCGTCTCTACCCTCAGTGTGGGCACTGATAAGGGAATCCTTCTGATCGTGACATGTCAAAATTGACCTCTCAGATACGCTCATCAAGGAGTTCCTATTGAAAAGTTTGTTTTAACAACGTTTCATCATATAAATTCAAATATGCTTTAGTATTTTGGCTTAACAACTTTTGGTAAATGTCCTTCATCCGGCAGCCCTAGATTTTAAAGGATTACACACACTTGCCCTCCAAGATAAAGTTTGTTTACTAGCTTTGATGAATACACTAATAAGTTATGTTCTTCAACCTCTAGTCATCAACTTGCTTTGTTCATACGAATAAAAATATATACAGAG
>OMLC01042971.1:0-13300 GCA_900302585.1 Regalecus glesne | reverse complement strand
AAAATAAATTGAAGATTCAGAGCCATGGTACCTTGATTGTATCCCCGTGACCGTATTATGATGATAATGAATGTATATGTATACACACACACACACACACACACACACACACATTTATATATATATATATATATATATATATATATATATACACACACACATATATATATATATATATATATATATACACACACATATATACACATATATATGGAGGAAGAGCAAACAGCAATTATGCTGCCAACTAAGAGGTGTGTTGCAAGTGGCAGCAGCCACATCAGAGAAGGTCCCTTCACTGACGTGTTTGTGTTTTTGTAGCTAAGGATGTGGTGTGTGCCACATGCTCACACGCACATCTGACAAAGACAAAAATAACGCGGAACACACCTTAATTCAGTCCCTCTGCCAAGCTCCCCTTTGCCTTTATGACTCCATTTCACCTTCATTGGCCACAGGTGATTATGGGAGTGTAGCACCGGTGGCGTTCCCTGACTTGGACTGAACAAACATCTCATTTGTGGAGAAATGTGTCAGCCCCTCAGCCCTGTTTCATGTCATGTGTTCTAACCACAGCTTCTGCCTGTTCATTTCCTTTAATAGATCACATCTTTGCAACCGCTTAGAAATCTCCCATGACCGGATGTCAGCTCGGCGACCGGTGAAGCAAGCATGGCTAGTTCAGAATAGAAGGTTGAGGAAGTCGGCTTGTAGGTCAAGTCATGTTTACTCTGTCAGAGGTGCCGAAAACAGAGAATTTCAGCAAAACGATGGAGATCAACCTCATCTTTTAGCTTTTTGTAGCTACCAAAGCTTTGGAGTCATGGAGTTTCTACAGCACATTGGGCTGAAAACAGAGACCACACATGAAACTATGAGAGGCCCGTTTACACGCCATGATGAGCCCCACATTGTGGGGTGGAGACGGACGTACATGGAGCATGGGGGGATTAAGGCCGGATGTCCTTACTGACGCCCCGGAGTAGTTTCAAACACGTTACCTCTGGCTCGTTAATTCCCGAAGCGAGCGTGCTTACCATATAAACTGTCCCAAAAGAAAGGAAAAAATATAGAAGCTCAGACAAAGGTTTTGGAATCCAGAATACAGTCTGATATATGTACAAGTCCATTTACTATTTAAATCAGAGTGAAAGGTGAATGAACCGACCTCGAATGTCTAAATTTGCCTCACCTTCCTCAGACAGACGCTGGGTATTAGTCTGCCCTGGGGGATATGTGATGCTACAGTCTCCCCCCCCTGGCTCAGCTTTCCAATGGGAACGTTTGAAATGTACTAGTTTCAACGCGAGCATTTCCGGATTTTATTTTCCACTTCCCTGCATCCCTTCCTGGCTGTGAATACGAGGGTGTCCTTTCTAAACCGGATCCCCTCAGACACCACTCTCAGTCACACTTCCCAAATTCTAAGTAGGTTTGAACCCCCAAGGCCTCCTTAAGTTTAGTGGAAAGTATTTGACTTTACTCCCTGATGGGCCGTGTCCCGCCCTGCCTGAGATGTCTGAGAGAGAACATCTTCAGGAGATCCTGTTCTTCCTCTTACAAATGAACATAGCTGATAAATCACTGTATTGGTCTCGAAATTAGGCTTTAGCTCCAAATGTTGGTTGTTTGGTATGTGTACATCTGTGGGAACTCACCCATCGGGTACTCCCGGGATGCAAGGTCTGACTTTCCTTTGACGGTACTTTCAGTTCTGCCAACGTCTTAACCTCCATGCGACTCTTTCATTTAATGCTCTTGAAAATGCTTGAGAATGCAGCGGAGCTGCACTGTTAGTCGTTGTGACAGCAGTTATTTCACTTCACTGTGTGTTTTCCACACGTTTTCTTTTTAATTGTATCCCCTTTTATTCCCACCTGAATTCCCTGAGTGTCCAACTGCTGGGTCAGTCTGTCTGATGCCCCTCTAGAACATCGACAGGAAGGAGGAAGCTGTACCATGTGTCTCCTCCAGACCCAAGCACACAGAGCACATTCCTATTTTTCAAATTATTCTTTGTGAGTATTCTGGTTCGTGGGCTGGACTGTCACAGAATACACAGTCCTGTAGTGTGTTGCTAGCTGTGTAATTCAGTGGTCCAGAGCATCATGGTCCGTGTCATACGCTTTGTTTTGCTGGGGGATACAGGTCGGATGAGTGGTTGGTTGTGGGGTCCTGCTTGTGTGAGCTCTCTGATTGAATAAGTTGAAGTGTTCTCTCTCTTTCTGCTCCTCGCCAAGTTTTGTATGAGTATAATGAGCTCAGGGACGCCATCTGGATCTGAGATGCCTGTGTAGTCTAACGCAGTGTCATGTGATATCAACTGTATTGATACTAGACACAGGAAACTAGTGTTTCCTGTGTCTAGTGGGACACAAAGAACGCCCAGGCTGTCCAACTATGTATCTGAGAACGAATTAAGGAACCGTGATCGGCCTTTCACGCTGTCATCATTCCATCCGCCATGGTAGGTTATAGCTTCAGCCAAATTCACATTTGCTGTCCCTATATTTATTTTCCTTATTGTGGGAGGAAACCGTCAGGTTCTGACCCACCGCGGGGTGTCCGGGGGAACTTCCGGCTTCAGTCGGCCCGTTTCAGTCATGCGCAGAATGCGCCTCTTAGCATGAATGCAGAACAGGAGCGCAACGCCGTTTCCCAACAGGCTGAGATGTGAGGAACGATCTGGTGTACAGCGAGTTTGTGGTCGAAATCAGAGCGTCCAAGAACCTCCAAACTACCGGGAACTACTGCAAATGACTGCGAAACCTTCAGTCAGGAAGTTGAGGAAGCTTTGTGGACAGCTGGATTTGGAATGTTCGGGTACGGGAGTGGTGTTAGAGGATCGGATCGCGGCTGCACGGCAGCTTGTACCGTGTGGTGTATGAGAAGCGTCGGGGGAGAGGAACATCAAATTGATCAAATTGATGCCTTCAAACAGGCCTAGGCTACCGTGGAGGAATGATTGCTGGTCAATGCCGGGGTTTGAGCTGGATAAGCTTGAACGGCTATTTGATTTATTGGAGAGACGAGACCTTCAGCCAAATTCGTACCAGAACCTACCAAACACTGAAAGCCGTCTCGACATTCTCAGAACTTCCATTCAAAATGGCGGATGGAGTCACTCGACTTGAAATGGTCATCGAATTTTCTGTCCGCTTTGAGCAACTGAGAATAGCAAGTACATTTTGTTTTTTGTCGGATACTGGACACTTCCATTTTAATCTTTACGCCGGGCATTCATCAAACTAGACTTCAAATCAACTTTTGTCGTAAGATAGAAAACCTCTACTGACTTTTTCTACAGCTACTGTTGTACCTAAAGAAAATGGAAATGACTCGCTAGCTGTCAGGCTAGCTTGCTAACGTGGTGAGTGCACATCCTTCTACAGTTAGTAGATACAGTTGCCTCTGACATCAACTATTATTTGACACCATTTTCATTATCACCTGTGGGCCATCGCCAAGATGGCATTTCAGTGTTGTATGGGACTTATAAGACTGCAGCTCTCACTATGTTTCTGATGTGCACTTGCATCTTGAGTTCTGTTGCATCTCGTTTTCTTTCGGCTTATTCCCTCCCTGTTTCCCAGGGGTTGCCACAGGGGATTTTATCAATCCACATGAGGATCTGGAAAGTTGCTACACTGGATGCCCTTTCTGACACAACTGCTAACCCTTTGGATAGGGGAAAAGGTAGAGCGCTTGATGCCATCCCAATATTTATGGCCTTGAGTCAATGCCTGTCGCCTCTTAAATTCTGTTGCATCTATTATGATCAAATGTCTTGATGGACACTCAATCATCCAGGTATTGAAATCACAAAAAGAGGTGAATCAGTTCAACTGGATCAGAAGTTTAATCAGATACGTTTCGTTACTCAACCAGGTGACTTCTCAGCTCAGACTGAAGAAGTCACCTGGTTGATCTACACTACATACGCTGTTAAATGCCAGCGTACGTGTGTATGCTGTTAAATGCCAGGAGGACTGCAGTGACTTGTACATCGGGAAGACCAAACAGACGCTGGCTAAGAGGATGGCGAAGCATAGGAGAGCCAAGGACTCTGTGGTCTACACCCATCTACAGGCTAGTGGCCACTCATTCAAGATGATGATGTTCACATCCTTGATAGGGAGGAACGCTGGTTTGAGAGGGGGGTGAAGGAGGCCATCTACGTTAAGAGGGAACGACCGTCTTTGAATAGGGGTGGTGGCCTGTGAGTACATCTGTCGGCGTCTTACACTGCCGTGATTGCAAATATTCCCCAATCCTTTGTGAATGGTGCCCATTGCCACCAAGTGTGCAGTTGATCACCCAACTTGCATGTGAAACCAGGCTATTGTGTGACATCAAGGTACTGTTTATAAGGAGGGGGATGTTTGTTTTCAGCTCAGACTGAAGAAGTCACCTGGTGAGTGATGAAACGTTTCCAAATAAACTTCTGATCCAGTTGAACTGATTCACCTCATTTGTGTGATTATTGATTACATTCTCAGAGGTGCAAATTGTTCACTGTCCATGAATGCTGTGATTGCAAATATACACCAGTGTGAATAGTACTCATGGAACGGTAAAGACTCAAACCAGCTGATCAAACGTAGATAAGAACTTGGCGATCGTCAATATTTGGGAGTTCATATTATCTGCTCATACTTGGTTGTAGAGGTAGTTCAGAAAATTTTATTATTGATTGTTTCAGAGCAGATTTAGAGCTGTGGCAATTTTAATTTATATCATTTTATTTGCTCAGATAGCTCTTTGGATCCAAATGGTAGATTTGTATTTGTAACTGGGGAACTTTATGGCACCTCAGTGACTCTGCTTAATATTTATGGCCCTGACTGGGACAATAGTCTCTTTTTAGATCTGTGTTTTCTTCAATACCTGACCTGTCCACACATCATCTTATATTTTTTTGCGTAGGGGGATGTTCAGTTGTTGGCTTAATCCATTTTTGGATTGCTCATCAACCCAAAACACAGTACCTTCTAGCTCAGCTAAAACCATTAAATGTTTTATGGAAGAGTTTTTGCTTTCAGATCCTTGGCATTGCTTTCAGCCATCTGGTAAGAAATACTTGTTTTCCCCCTCACATTCATCGTACTTTTACAGGCATTGATTATCTTTTACATGATAATCCAGTTATCCTCATCAGTATTGTCATGTGCCCATGATGGTGTCATTATATAAGACCTTGTTCCAGTTACGAGGGAATTACAAATTTTGGGATGTGATAATAAGTGACCACCCCACCATTTGAGTATTTTTTTGTTGTATTCTTCTTTTGGCTTGTTCCCTGTTTCTCAGGGGTTGCCACAGCAGATCTTGTCAATCCGCCTGCTGATCTAGCAAAATTTATGTCGGATGCCCTTCTGACACAACCAGTAACCCTATGGATAGCTTCACAGGTGAAGTGCTGGATGACATCCAAGTTTTCACGGACTTGAGTCCATGCCTGTTTTTGTCCAATGAGGATTTTGTCCCTTTTATTTCTCAGCAAATTGACTTTTTTATGAAGGTTATCAAGACAAGAAGTTTCAGCTTCTCTACTGTGGAATATATTGAAGGCTTATCTTAAAGGGATAAATTATTTCATAATGAGCTCATGAGACCAAAATTAGAGGATTGATTTTAGCAAATTTGACCACGAAGATTACACCAAAGATTACACCATGAAGATTAAACTGGCAACGTTTACTCTGTAACTCAATCACCAAATTTATATAAAGAACACCTTTCATTGAAAGCAGAATTTGATGCTCTTTCTATTACCCCCAATGGAGAAGTATCATTCAGATATATCAGTATATATGATGAATATGGAGAAGAAGTACCTAATTTATTAGCCCATCATTTAAAACAAGCATCGGCTTCACATCAAATCTCACAAATTTAAACTGACAGGTTTGATCCCAAACAAGTTAATGAGCAATTTAAATTGTTTGCACTTTATTCTGATGACCAGTCCAACGATCCCTCCACTTCTCACAGATTTTTTTTATTCGTTTGATATTCCTCAGGTTGACTGACTTGTTTATGAGACTGCCTCCTTTATATAACTATAAAGGAGCTTGAGAAGGCTGCTCATGTTATGCATGTAGATGAATGTCCAGGTCCTGATGGCTAGCTGGTCAAATTGTATGGAAAGATATTTTTTTTTATCAATTAGCATCAATTCATGTATACTGCATCATTTCACTCACTTCAATTGGTCGAATTAAGTTTAAGGTCAATTGATTAGAAACTTCTCTCCAAACTATTAGGAATGCATTTAGAATCTGCTTGACCATATGGTATTTCCCTCGACCAGACTGGTTTTATTCAAAACAGAGTCGTTCTTCAGTATTAGATGGCTTCTCAATATCATGTATAACCTCTCCTCTTCATCAATGCCTGAGGCTCTGATCTCTCTTGATGCAGAAAATGTCTTTGACTGGCTTGATTGAGACAATCTTTTAGGTCCATATTACATGTCATGGTTAGTCCTCGCATAATGTGGGTGGACACAGACTTAGAGGGAGCTTGGGGGATAAAGGCCGGATGCCGTTCCTGATGCCCTATGATGGGTTAAAACCCGCAGCCCCTGGCTTATCAGTTCCTAAAGCATGTGCTCTATGACAAAGCTACCGTAGCCCCTGGGACTATCTTTTCTAATCTCTGGAAAAGTTTGGCTTGGAGAAAACTTTGATCAGTTGGGTGAAATTGCTTTGTACCTCTCCCAAAGCCTCGGTCAGAACTAACTACAGCCACTCTGGCCACTTTCCTTTTTTTTCACTCTACTCGTCAACACAGTAATTTAAGCCCATTACTATTTGCAATTGCCGTTGAATGATTGGCCATTGTTCTCAGATCAAACCCTCTTATAACTGCCGTTACTAGATTTGGTGTTGAACAGAAGACCTCCCTGTATGTGGATGATTTGATTTCTTATGTATAAAATCCCTCGGTCTGTGTCGAGCTGCCCTTGATTTCTTTGTTCATTAGGTAGAACATCAGGTTATTATTTCTACCAACTCAACTCGGATACAAGTGAGCCGTTCCTTCTGAATGTGAGACTCGTTTTATGTGTCAGAATTAGTCCCAACGTTGTGGGTGTGGACATGGATTTAGATGGAGCTTGTAGGGGGGGAACAAGGCCAGACGCCCTTCCTGACAACTTGTGGTAGGTTTGAACTTTCTGGCTCTGACTCATCAGTTCCTGAAACAGGGGGTCTAACCACTGAACTACCGCATCCCCCACTTTCCCCTGGATGTAAAAACTCATCGTTTTCCCTTGTAAATTTTCCTTTACTGTAAACCCACACAAACTGATCAGTACGTAAGGTTTGACTCTCACATCCACTGGATGACAAATTAGGAGTCATCAGGACTCTGTACCACCAGGTTGATAACGTTCCCATCGACACAGTGGCCGGGGAAGAAGATAAATCTCTCATTAATATCCCAACTGGGCATATGTTCAAGCCAGGAAGACACCCAAACAGTGCACCAGCCGATTGAAGAGAGAAGGACAACAGCAGCCTAAGCACAAACCAGCGGGTATTCTGTACGTGGTGGGAGTTCCAGAATAGTTGAGATGAGTATTTCCCCAATACTATGTCTCTCAGATCCCATAACGCATTGCACCAAGGATTGGTCCATCCTAAGGATCGGGTCCCCTGGGGTCACTCACCAGATGACTTCTTCAGACTGAAGAAGTCACTTGGTAGGTGACGAAACGTTTCTAAATATACTTCTGATCCAGTTGAACTGATTCACCTCTTTTTTTTTGCGATTTCCATACCTGGATTATTGAGCATGAATCAAGACAATAACTTTCATACCTTTTTCAGTGTTTACCATCTTTCTTAATCATGTTGGTGTCAGAGTTCATCTGGAACAGAAAGGTCCCTAACCTCAGCAGAACTTAATTACATAGGCCAAAATCTTTAGGAGGCTTGGCTTTGAAAGTTTTTGATTTTTATCTTTGGGCAGCCAATTTAAGCGTATTACATTATTGCTCTTGGTCTGAGTACCACCCTTCATCCCCTGCACGGTTAGATTTAGAAAGCCTTTTGTCTAGTCCTTCCTCATTAACATCTCCTGCGCCTTTAAGCAGATTAAATTCTTACTCTTAAAACAATATTATTAAATAATATTTAAGGATTTGAACAAGTTTAGACATAGTCAGTCTGGACTGAAGATGTCACCCATTTGAAATGTTGAAATGTTTCTGCAGAAATGAAACGTTTCTGCAGAAACTTCTTATCCAACTGAACAGATATACCTCTTTTTGTGATTCCCTTACCTGTATTATTGAGAATGCATCAAGACAAATTGGTTGGGTCAAAAATGCAGAGAAATCCAAATATCCTCTTGTGGGAGTGATTAGGGAATAATAATAATAATTATTATTATTATTGTTGTTGTTGTTGTTTGCTGGTTTTTAGATTTTTTTTGAGCCATGGCCCTTTGTTCCCATATTTATTTGACCAAAACTCCATTTGAAACCTATGAGCTGGGTGCGTGTTTGTGAGTTTCTGCTGTTGGCTCCAGGACCTGTAAAAAAAGTTGGAGAAGGTGTCAATCAGGAAAGGAAGAGAGAAAAAAAATGGCCCTTCTCATATACCATGTGAAACTTTCACCACTCTTTGAAACCACACTTGTATTTCAGTGCAAGAGAGAAAATATTGCTGGGTGGGTTGGGAGGTCATATATACATACTTTCATACGTACACATTTTGTTTCCCCTCAAGGTAACAAAATCACATTTAACAACCCACTCATTTTTATTTTATGTGGAAATGTGTAAAAAGACACCTGTTTTCCATAAACGCTGAACAAACTCAAACCCATCTCTGGTGTCGTATATAGAACTGTCTGCAGAGAACATGGCTTTTAAGTTTTTATGTAGCAGTTTAACTTTAGACGGCTATTAATGGGAGCATAGCTCAGGAGTTAGGGTGGTTGTCTAGTCATCGGTGATTGGTGGTTCAGGTCCCGGTCCCATGCAGAAAGCATGTCAAGTTGTTCTCGAGCAAGACTCTGAACCTTTAACTGCACCCGGAGCGCCACGCTGCAGCGGTGCTCACTGCTTCCATGTAATACCACGGGCTAAACACAGAGAAGTCACTACACTGGCCTTAGCCATGTGGCAATAAACACTCACTTTCATGGCACGGGGTTTGAACTGGTCTAAGGTCAGTTTTTTTCTTGACTAGGTCTTTATTGTAACATGTTAAATCAGAGGACACTGCAGGTCCTGCGGCAACTTTTAAGAGCATGTCATTTACCCGGATATTCTCAATACAGACGAGTACTGGAAGTGTTTAACGTGCTTTAAAGTATAATTGTTCTAAATGGCTGCATATTCAGGAAAAGCCTTAACCGTCATGTCAGATTTTATACTTCAGTACATAGGGAGAGGCTGAAAAGTGGAGCTGGTTTTAAACATCTCTCTTCAATCCCTCCAATTCTCTGTCTTTCTCTTTCTCTGTCTGTCTCTGTCTGTCTCTCTCTGTCTGTCTCTCTCTGTGTGTGTCTTTCTCTTTCTAACTCTGTGTCTCTTTCTCGCTGTCTGTCTCTCCCTCTTTCTTTCTGTCTCTGTCTGTCTCTCTCTGTGTGTGTCTTTCTCTGTCTTTCTCTTTCTCTGTCTGTCTCTCTCTGTGTGTGTCTTTCTCTTTCTAACTCTGTGTCTCTTTCTCGCTGTCTGTCTCTCCCTCTTTCTTTTTGTCTCTGTCTCTGTCTTTTTCTCTCTCCATCTGTCTCTCTCTTTCTCTCTCTCTGTCTGTCTGTCTGTCTGTCTGTCTGTCTGCCTGCCTGTCTCTGGTTAAGGGGACGAGGTCCCTTCTACGAACCCTACAAAACTCTGCATAACCCTCACAGCTAATCTTCTACATAGCTGACCTGAGGTCTCACATGACAAGCGATTGACACCTTGAAGATATTGGGTTCTCTCCGAGAGTGATCATGTGGAATCTGAGAAATGAGTACAACCTACTGGCCAGAGGAAATCTGTTGGATGTGTGGATATGGCCTCTGTGTGTAGAGGGGAGCGTGATCACTGCAAAACTAACAAAGTCCCGGGTCACCACGCCAGCGACTTGTTATGACAGGGAAGCACTGTGTTTATGTTTAACTTGGAGCTTTGAAATGTATAGCCCAGTGCCCGCCTGAGGCTCTTTGAGCGGCTTTAGGTGTCGGGGGCGTATTGAGCACATGTGTGCATGTGAGTGTGGGTGTGCATATCTGTAACTTGTAGAGGACATGTTGTGGAAAAGGCACAGGCCTCCGTCTCCTATCTCTTTCCATGGTGACCTCCATTTGATTGAGCCACTTTGCTTCTCAGGGGCTTCAAGTGGACTGGCAGTTACACAAGGATGCCAGTGAGAGAGAGAGATTGCTGAGTTCATGTATTCTAAGGGTTTAAAGCAGCAGATATAGAATATGTTTGATGATGTGTTTGGGGCCTCTGGGTAATTCTAATTTTCATTGTCTTTGAGCTTTAGGGGATTCAGTGTCTTGCCCATCTTCTGGCACTGTAGTATCTGTTTCCACTGTTGCGCCGATGACACGCAGCTTTTTTTTGTCTACTAGGCCCACTTCCTCCCTCCCCTCTAGTCCTCTCACTGTTTGGCTCCATAATGTGGTGATATGGATGAATAACAGTTACCTGAAATCCAACAGAAGTGAAATCAAAGTACTTTTTCCATCGGCACCAAATTGACACTCTGGAAAACTAATATTTGCTCATTCAACATTGCTGGAGCCACCATACCCGTCCCTTCACAGGCACAGAGCCTCGGTGTTATTGTCGATGGCATCTTTTCCTTTGTCAGCCTTATAGAGAACGTCTCCTGGATAGTCTTCTTCCATCTGCGGAACATCTCCAGACGCCCAGCTGTAAAACAACATACCGTAGAGATCCTAGTCAACGCTTTAGCACACTTTATTTCTATAGCCCGTTATCCCAAATTGAAAGTTTGTGTCAATGGACTTTATAGTAACACACAACATTTCCGAACTGCCTTTAAAATCTACAATTTAAAATGAGCTTAAATGGTAAATAGACTTGTTCTTATGTAGCACTTTTCTAGCCAAACAACCGCTCAAAGCTCTCTAACTAAGCTTTAACAGCTTTAGCTGCAGCATCTTCGTCTCGTCCTAAGGCCTCGCTGAGGTATGCTCTATGGCTGATAGTGTGCGTGTTCTTGTTGAGCACGCTCGTGTGTTTTACTGCTTTGCTGTTTATTGTCTCTGAGCGTCATGAAAGGTACCTTCAGATAAATCCATCCATCCATCCATCGTCAACTGCTTATCCAGGGCCGGGCCATGGAGGTAGCAGATCTCAGCCAGGAACTCCAAGCTTTCCTTTCCCTGGCCACATCAACCAGCCCCTTACTGGGCGAGCTTGAGGCGTTTCCCAGGGCAGCCTGGAGATATAATCCCTCCACTTGGTCCTCGGTCTACCCCGTGGCCTCCTCCTAACTGGACATGCCTGAAATAAAATGCATTATCATCATCGTTATTATTTTGATAAAGCCGTTGAGACAAGGGGCAGCATAGATCAGGAGGCAGAGAGGTCTTTTAGTGATTGGTGGATTGGTGGCTAGATCCCCCGCCCCTGCAGTAAACGTGTCAAGGTGTCCTCGAGCAAGAAGCTGAACCCTTAACTGCTCCCCATGTGCTGTGACCGCTCACAGCTCCCGTACGACAGGATGGGTTGAATGCAGGGAATGTATTTTGTTGTATGTGTGTGGACTGATGACAAATAAAGCTTCTTCTTCTTCTTCTTGCTCAATGACACTCCAACGTGTGGTCATGGGTCCTGTGGTTGAAAGGCAGCCTTCCTCCTCTCCTATCCACCCTGTTCTCTCTCTGTCTCTCATTGTGAACCGCTCACAACACTTCACATTCTAATTTCAGTAAAGACGTATTGTAAGAGAAAACGTTGACCGCCCACAGCAGGAAGAGGTTTTCTGGTTGTTGTTGTGTTGCAGTGCACACTGGCTTCACTACCTAGCTTGTTGATTTGCAAGTGTCGCTGCCTCCTCTGGAAAATTCCGCTTTTAACCTCACCGCTCCGTAATTTGGTGAGTAAACGGCAATAAAGGCCGCTGTCTGACCCTTCAGTGCCCATTCTCTATTGCTCTTCGCTGTCCTGGGCATGCATGTCGGTGTGTAGGCGTTTTTTTCTGTTGGGCAACATGGAGGCCTTGTGCTAAATAAGGTCAGGCAGGGCCTTATCAATTACACACACGCACACACCAACACACACACACACGCACACACTTGCCTACACTTGAGCGGCTGTTTCACCCCTGCATGCTCACCTACGCTGGCAGGGCTGTACATTAGCCCGTGGTTGCAGCAATGTTCGTATCTCCGCTCGTCATTTATAGCCTATAGAACACAAAAACAATGTGCTCCTTTGTCCCATGTGTCACGAAACAAACTGTCCTACACACCAGAGGGGAATGAAAGTGACTTTGCTCACTTTCCTCGAGCCAGCTCTGCACTCGTCTCTCCGCAATCAAACTTGGATGCTGGCAAGCCCACATAAATCCTCTTTAACGCTGCCAAACCGTGTTCTCTTCACCAAGCAACCCTCTAAGTCCTTCATTCAGTTCTTCGTTAACGTTTTTGACATTGTTCTTCGGTGTTGAAGAAAGCGAACTGTAATAGCCTACAGTAACATACCATAATTCCAACTGTTCATGTGACTCTGGCCATGCGTTTTGATAGGCCGGCCTGTACACTTGCATGGACATCATTTGAGGTTGTCCCTTTTTTTTTTCAGCACTGTTTTGAATTCGGAAGGTGTCAACTAAGAGGTCCCGTGTCATTGAGCGGCCCTTGTGACTGCCCTGTCCAAATATCAGTGGACTGTCACATGCACATACTTCAGTACGTGCAGGAGAGGCAGAGGTAAATGATCAATAGGGAATGGACTCATTTGGATACCGTGCTTTTCTAGTCCAACCACCACTGCAGGCACTTTACAATGTGTCTGCACATTTATCAAGCATGGGGTATTAAGGCCAGATGCCCTTTCCTGACACCCCGCGGGGGGATCGAACCCACCATGTCTGCCTCGGAAGGCACATGCTCCACCACTAAGCTACCCCCGCCCCGAGTAGAAGTGTACATCTTGCACACATTTCAGAAGAAAAGCCAACATGGGTTTTTATGAGATTACTTAAGTGATGAGTAGAGGTCTCATCATTTATAGACAAGTGTCGCTCCCTCTTCAGCTACACTTTCTTAAAGAGCCATTCCTTCTCTCCCCACTCGATGGTCTTTCTTCCTCTAATCCCTTTAT
>OMLC01042970.1:0-15606 GCA_900302585.1 Regalecus glesne | reverse complement strand
TGGTTCAAGTGATTTGGACAATACAAGACAATTTCATCCTTAATGCAATCATCACCTGCCAAGTGGGCTCACTTACACATTCATTTCATATCATTTCGCTGTGACAGGCTTCCTTAGAACTCTGTATTCTACCATCTGTTTATTGAACCCTCACCTGGTCATCCTAGGTGTTGGCTCATGTCTGAGACATAAACAGTTTGGGGTCCTAGCATGTAGATTACTAAGCAAACCTATCAGTCATTCATCAGTGCCAGATCTCAGCCGAACTTAATGAATGAATGAATTAATAAATAAAATTGAATTGACTTAACATGCAATCTAAGTCATTATTAAATGTATGCATATTTAGCTCACATGTATTTGACTATGCACCACTGAGTGTCTCATGGCATTGTTTGAAAAGACTTGTAGCATCAACAGTCCTGCTGCAGTGGGCCACAACATTTAAATATGAACCATATTATTGAAACACCAGAAATACATCAGATGTTTACCTTTCTAGCACAGTTGTCTGAATTGTAATCTTGTTAATTGAGAAATGGTGAAAAAAAGAAATATTAACCTAGCCAATATTTTCTATTCCAAGATCAGCCTCTTATTCTAAATTCCACATGGATGTGACATCTGTATAAGAATCAATTGTAAATGGCTAAAGTGCACAAACAAGCTCTGGTCAGGCATGACCATGAAAAGGTATCCTTGAAGACCCAAAGTCTTAGTAGTGAAGAAACCCACATCAGTAGATTTTTTTTTTCTAAAGTTGTAAGTTGAATAATTTCTCTATCTTAGTGCGTTGTGTTTACAAATAGTCATAAGAGACTGCAAGCCAGTAGCAAGCCAGAAGAATGAACATTTACTAGAAGAAGACATAACCTTACCATAACCATACCGGTTCTTTGCTCTTCTTGCTAGTAGGGCACAGATAATTAAGCACAAAGTTAAAATTGAAAATTCAAATGATTAATTGTAGCTGGCAACATTCCATTTAAAATGGTATGAAATTAAATGCACACATCCAGTTATCCTTGTGAATTCACTCCAGGTCTATCTTCACATTCCATACTCAGTTTCTTGCTGGCTTGATAGGTTAAAAAAGTGAACTGGCCACTCCTGATTGATAGCTAAAAGTCCTTGTTTTGACATTTAATTGTGCTCTTTTGAAGAACTCTACAACTTCACCATTGTTAATATTTAGGGCTAAGTCCATGCAGTGTTTCTAAATATTTGCGTCTTTATTCAACATAATAAGCTTAAATTTTAGAGCCCAAAGCCTAATCTTAACGGCTTCCGTCTTCAGGACTAAGGTGAGCTTTTTAGCCTAGTTGTTTAGCCTAGGAGTGCTTAGAGTTGGTATTCGTCTAAATGAAGAGGAATTTGAGACTCATGAAGGTTCTCTATGTGTGATGTGAGCTAGGTATAGGAATTCTTCTGAGGGATACATTAATTTGTGATCAGTGTTTGTGCCTGCAAGATGCAGATCCTGACTCAAAAATGGTTGGAAAACCTTAAAATAACCCAGCTTTTCAGCTTGATTGGGGCCCAAGACTTTGTTCAGAAACTGTGGTGCCAAGTGAGATTTTGCATTAAACTTTTCTGCACCAACTTAGGTAATATAAAACACAGCGGATTGCTGTATCACATACCAATGTTTGTTGCACAATATAAATATACTTCCTGTATTCTTTTTAAAGAGTGATTCAATGATGGTAATGATTTATAATCCTTAGAAAATCTATGGTGGAGTTGTTACCATAGTTGCTGTTTATCTCATTTAGAGACATTGCAGACAAGTGTTAGTTTGATAGGGAACTAAAAATGCAATCATCCAATCCCCCCCTAGAATAACATTGAGCAACATTAAGCAACATGATGCCTTATGCAACATTTCCTAGACATTAGATGATGACCTTGCTGTCAGAAGTGAACTCTTGCTCATGCACAGAATTTGAAAACTTACAACCCCAAATGACAAACATGTGACTCTGATACTGCTGTATTGATTGTTGATATATACTTAGGTGAGCCAAGGTCTTAGCCAACCTAGTCAGATTTATGTACAAATGTGTTGTACACAGTAAGAATGATTAAATGGGGAGGGTTAGACTGAACAAGATGACTGGTATGAATACTTGCGCAGTGCTTTTGCAGTTCTTTCAACATATTTGCCTTTTTTCTGTATCCTTTTTCTATTTGAATCATTTTAATATTTGTTACATCACACCAACTGTGATGTACCTGTAGCTAGTAGATAATGAGATGCAGAAGAATGTGAAGGAATTGTTTCTCTTTTCTTTCTTCATTTAGAAGTTAAAAAATATTCTGTCACCTATCATAGCCTGTTCTGACATTTTGAAATTGTTCCTGCGGTTTATGCAGCTGCTGGGTCAGATGGGTATCTTGACACATGTTCAATAATCCAGGTAAGGGAATCCCAAAAAGGTGAATCAGTTCAACTGGATCAGAAGTTTATTCAGAAACTTTTCATCACTCAAACAGGTGACTTCTTCAGTCTGAGCTGATTGCAGCATTCCCACCCCTATAGACAATACAGCAATACCACACAACTAAAGCCGGGATTCATAATGGGTACTATTCACAGAGGATTGGGGAATATTTACAATCGTGGTATTGTGAGAAGATGACAGATGTACTCTCAGGCCACCATCCCTGTTCAACAATGGGCAATATATCTCTTAGCATAAATGTGTGGTATTGCTGTACTGTTTATAAGGGTGGGAATGCTGCAGTCAGTTCAGACTGAAGATGTCACCTGTTTGAGTGATGAAACGTTTCTGAATAAACTTCTGATTCAGTTGAACCAAGTCACCTTTTTTGTGAGTTTGGGATTATGTGATGTGGATTCAGAAGTTCAGGAACAGAGCAATGGAAAATCTGATTCTGGGATCCTTTTGCCTTGGATGGTCTGGCCCAAACTCAAGGAGACTGTGGGGAGACAGTTGTGTTTTCTGTGGAAATCTGCACTGTTGAGATATGTCCACTTTTTGCACTCTGAACCTTGAAATGTGATTTCACTTATTTGTTTCATCTTATTCAAATGGTAAATTCAAGTGGGTGTGGTTTGAAAGTCGTCTGTTCCTTTAATCCTAGCTGTCTTGTAATGATTTGGTATTAGTGAGTGACCAGCCAACATTTTTCCAGTTATTATAGCCTGGTTTTCAGGGGTTGTGAGATATATTGACAAGAGTAATAGTTGTTATTTGTTTGCAGACTATGTTCAGTCCAATTTTGATTGTTTTTTTAGTAGTCTTTATGTTAAAAATACCACATGTAATACAATTTTATATTTTTCCCCAAATCATGTTCTAAACACATTTATGTGTGGTTTGCTGTTTGCAAACCACATACAGATGTGATTTCAAATTTCATTTTTGTAGCTTCATTCCAGTTTGACTGCTCATATTGGATGACGAGTGTCTACTCTAACTACTCTATGTCACTCACAATGATAGCGGGATGACTGCACCAGGATGTCACATAACCGTGATTGAGAAAAACTCATGGGATAAGCATGCATGGAGGAGAGCCAGGAGAACAGCCTTTCATGGTCATTTGCAAAGATAAAAAGACTCCCTCCACTGTGGGTTGGGGTGGGGATGGGGAGTTGTGCCTCAGTGTGGGCCAAAATTAAGGCACACAGATCTCCATTAGTCATCGGTTCTCTTGTGCATCCATACCCCTTACTGCACAATGATGCTGGATCTGACAGCAGCACATATCAACAACGCTCTTCTGTAGCTCATAGGTGTTCTGCACCACTGCTAGAGATCAATGGAAACAGCAAGAATAAGATAACTCCATACTGATAGCTTACTGGACCCAGAGGTTTTTGAAGTTAACACTAGCCAGTGTAATTCACATTTTAAAAACAGATTTGTCTATTGTCTCAACATAGCCGTAATAGGTCTTCCATCCATCCATCCATCGTCAACCGCTTATCCGAAATCGGTTCGCGGGGGAACTGGAGCCTATCTTCGTTCCCATTGGGCAAAACCATGTGACCTGACAAAAGAACACTTGCATATGGAGACTCTCGTCACACCATTCGCAGAATAAGATGCAGTTCAGCATCATCTGCATAGCAATAGATATTTATTCCTTAGCTGTGTATAATTTGCCAAGAGATGAAATGTATGTAGAGAAAAGTAGAGGCCCAAGAACAGAGCCCTGGGGTTCCATGTTGGAGAATTTTGATTTACTATTATGTGTCATGTCTTTGCCAACCACTTATCAAAAGTTGGGTCATGGTTCTGCTGATGCTTATCCCAGCACTCCATGGGGAGAAGGTAGAGAAATACCCTGGACACATCGCCAGTCTATCCCAGGGCTGAATAATAACATTATAGCTGATGTTTTGCTTTTCTAGATAACTAGGATTTAAGCAAAGAGAAAACAAAGCCAGAGACACCAAAATTACAGTTTATTCTGTATAGAAGGGAAGATTAGAGACTGGTCGATAGTTAAGAGACCCTGGATCAAGGTGTAATTTCTTAAGTAATGGTTTGACCACCGCTGTCTTAAAACTGCTGGGACTACTGCAGTGCCAGCAGTAAGTGGTTAAATGAACAATAGGGGGCCCAGGAAAGGCCAGAGGTCTTTTAAAAAGTTTTGCTGGTAAAGGGTCAAAAAGACAAGTAGTTTTTTTTGAAGATGACACAAGCTAAGTCAAAGTATCAACAGAGATAGTCTCAAAAGCTGTATTAACAGGGACTATCAATAACTCATTGTATAGATATGAATTTGGTAAGATATTGTAGAACTGACTATGGGTGCTCCCACAAAACATTTACACAACGATAGTTTTGATAAACATTCATTATAAATGTTGATATGAATCTTGTTAGTTTATTTTAGGCTAGTGTTTCTCAGTTGATGTTGCATCAGAGTCTTATGATGGGACTAGGATTGTTATCTAGCCTCTAGTGTTGCTCCAGTATCCTTTGTATCTTGAGCCTATGCACTTGTTGTACGTCGCTCTGGATAAGAGCGTCTGCTAAATGCCTGTAATGTAATGAAATGTAATGTAATATGATGTCCACACAGATGGAGACAAAAATATTAGGAGCTTGACAGTCTAATACGTTCAGAAAATTGCATCTCTTTGCTGTAATACTGCCCTTGAAATTCGGAAATGACATTATCATATTACAGTATCCGAAATTGCATATATCTAGTTTATATCACGATATTGAAATATCCATCCATACATCCGTCCATCATCGCCGCTTATCCGAAGTTGGGACATGGGACATTGATATAATATCAATATATTACCCAGGATTATCAAGCTACATGCTTTTGACAATATTATGTCTGCTCTATCCCATGTAAACATCTTTTCAAGCCCAATAATCCAGGTAGTCTTCTACCTAAACTATGGAGCTTGAAAGTAAATAAAAATTCCTTCCATCTTGGCATTGTTTTGCTCTAATCTTGATGAGCACCCTAATTTACATCTCTGTTCCTTGGAAAGGGAGCTGGGTGGGTCACATACTGGACTGAGAGCTGAGGGTGACTTTTAGAGGCATGTTGGAACGTACTCCTTTTTTGTTTTAAACCTATGTCCAGATGACCTGCTGCTACTATTTTGACCTCATCCTCCTATGTGTTTGGCTGACCAGGGATATTTAGCCACGGTTGGTCATTGGTTTGACAGGTGTCCATCCCGGTGATTCAGATATTTAGCGGGTGCAGGAATGCCTGTTTAAAAGGAATTATTTCATCGGGACCGGCCAAACCTTTTTGATTTCTACATCACAGCAATAGAAAATAAAGGACATTTCTGTGGGCCTGAATTGAACAGGAGCTCTCAGAGGTCAGCCCATGTTAGACCATGGTGTGTTTTGCATGTTAAACGTGACTAAAACCTTGTATCCTCAAGCTAAGGCGTGTTGAAGGTGCTTTGTCACTCTTGTTTGTGGAACATTCTCTGTGTTGTAATGAATAATGCAATGAAGTCGCGTGGAATTACAGTACCTGGAAGTGACACCACCCTCCTGTCATGGAAACATTCATTCATTTATCCAGCCACCCATTCATATATTCACTTGGAGTTGCATTTAAACATTTATATTAATGGTGTTATTCCTACAAATAAATACATTGGTATGACTTTTCTCAAAGGCCTAGATAGGTATATGGAGATTTCACCCCTTCCTCATTTCTAGTTTACTTTTGTTGTTTTCTGTGAGGTGCTTGGACGTCACCCTATGCTCAGATCTTCCCAGTGTGGACTGAGAGCCTATTTCTGGAGTGTGAGATCATTGCCATGAATAAGATATGGCCATAGTGATAGTTTCTCTGCAATCGCTAGGCTCCATATCCGTTCGAGGTAAAGTACATGGACACATACAGGCCTTCTCTGTTTCCACCGATGATAATTCAGCATGGGATATGGAATGTGTGAAATGCCATTTTTAGTCGACTTAACAGGTGTGTCTGATATGTTATTGCCTGTGTTGGGCTGTTTCTTTTTGACCATATTTTCTTTCCTCAGCAGTAGAAGAGGTTATGACCGAATGGTAATTAGTCTTGTTCTTATTTAGCACTTTCGTAGTCTGGTGACTACTCGAAGCACTTTACAATGAATGCCTCATATTTACCGAGCTACGCGGCGGGATACAAACCCGCAGCTCCTGACTCCCAGGGGTGCGCTCTACCCACTGAGCCACTGCAGCTTAATCAAGATTTCCATCAAGATTTATCATATCTTTGACATGTTTGTTAAGCCTATGTTGTTCCCTTACATAGCTTTAAGTCCTGCTGACCTGCATCAGTATGATTCAAACCAGATTCATCAGAGAATTGTCATCTGGTTGTAACCAGCCTTGAATATTAAGTGGATTTGACTTTTCATCCCACATAGTTGCATTTGAGTGTGTTACCTGAGGCAGAGCTGAGACCCTGTTGTTGCAGCTCAGTCCTGTTATTAATTCTATCCACCGTCAACTGCTTATCCGGGGCCGGGTCGTGGAGGTAACAGATATCAGCCGGGAACTCCAAGCTTTCCTTTCCCTTGCTATATCAACTAGCTCTGACTGGGGGATCTCGAGGCGTCCCCAGGCCAGTGTGGAGATATAATCCCTCCACCTGGTCCTCGGTCTTCATTCCATCTGGACTGAGACCTGTCATTAATTATCAAATAAAAATATACGATTAATCTCTTTTATTCCACATTGCCAAGATTATTGTGGAGGGTTTTCCTCCCATGCTGGCTGACATAGGCTTAAGGCTACATAATGTTGACATAAAGCTCCAGCTTAAATGGTAAATGGGTGAGCTTCATTTGAGGTACTTGTCAAGCCAACAATCCCACTGCTTCTTTGAGTGTCTGGTCATCAAAACTGTTAGGAATTATGTTACACTGAGTTTTGACAAGTTTTATTGCCCTTTTTTGTGTAGCTTTAGATATCAGATGCTCCATGTACATGTTTAAATCACTCTCTTGTCCCAGTGAAGTGTAAATTATGGCTTTTTGTGGACCCATTTTCTGTTGAAAACTCTATTATTTTTTTAACGGCTATATTTTCTTTTTGGCATGTTAGCGATCACTATTGATGTGTATTTTTAAACTCACTTGGTGTTTAGAAACCAAATGGATTCACATTCCCTCACTTTTATCGTCTAAAATTAGAGTCAGTTCAGTTTTGCAAATAATGCACAAAGACAAATCATCACATGGGCTCAGAAGTTCACAGCTCAGCGATACTAATCTTCAGATATTGAAATGTAACAGAGGCTTGACGAGCCCCATGACAGATTTCTGTTTTCTGCAAGTTTTATATTAGTCTGTTTCCTGTGAAAGCCTATTTGAACTAAATCAGTTCAAAATAATTTTGGACTTTATATAGATAAAGAATATACTCAGGATTGAGGGTTTGCCACTTTCCCTAATATGGGAAATCTGAAAATGCCATTTTGCTTGTATCTTCCTTTGTAAGACTCTCGCTCAAGCCCCAAGTCACTATTGCAGGGTAAATGCTTTCCCTTCATGCTTTGGGCTCTGCCCATGCATTATGTTTTTGTTTGTCCTGTGGACACAAGCTTACACAAGCTTACATCTCAGCCTCTATGGGGATGAGAGACTGGCAGGAGGAGAGAGGAAGTTAAGGGAAGGATGGAGGAAGGGAAGCAGCTGTTTGAGGTTGAAGGAGCACATCGTTGAACTCTATGACCAGGGAAAGGATTGATCTGATTGGTCAAATGCAATCCTCTAGAGAGAAGGGGAAAAACATTGTGGAATCTTGAGCCTGTGTGACAAAAACAATGAAAATTTCTCTCGGGCCGGGAGTAGGAAACCAAAACAAACTTTTGCTGCTACAAGAGTAGGGTGTATTTAGTCATCCCTGTTCCATGCCAGATCTGCAATGTGGGTGAGTTGTACCTGGCACAGTAGTGTGCTAGCTCCGGCACTAACGCTGGACTAAGCATATTTGTGTTAAAATTTCCTGGAATTTGCTTGCAATAGAGAAAAGCCCACCATCTGTGTAGGGTGTCAGTGTGAGGTAGTTACAGTGCCTTCAAAAAGCATTCAACCCCCCTTGGAACTTTTTCACATTTTTTTCTGTTACACTGCCACACTTAAATGCGACAAAGAGCATTTAATGCATTCAATACATTCTTCAAAAAAAAAACTTATTTTTAGAAAAGCATTCCGCCTCAAAACTAATAATCTCGATAACATGTGCATTTACTTGATTTATAAGGCAGCAGGACTATTCTAATCCCTTGTTTCAAATGGATTTGAAAATAACAAAGGTGGATTCTGTTAAAAGCATTCACTAGAATCTCAGAAGAAAATTAAATATACCGAGCCCAATTCACACAGATGTTCCAATACTTTGTTTCACTATGATAAAGAGTTACTTCGGCAGGAGTAGGGGAAAATCTTGTGTATGCTTATGCTTTAATTTGATGTTGCAGAATAGGGCATAATCATTGAGGGTGGAATACTTTCTGAAGCTGTTGTATACCATAAAATGTTGAAATGTCATGCCATGTTGGCCAAAATCATGAAAAGAGATGCTCAAAAACTGCTGAAGGGAACATTTACATCAAGTAGCCAACTCTTGGAAACTGTCTTTTAATATGTCCATCTTCAATGAACATCCTCCACCAGCCAACCTTCATTTTGTATGCTAGGCTAATCTAGTTGCCATGTAAGTGCTTTATGGTGTTTAATTAGTGCAAAGGGAGTAAATGAAACACTAGAGGTGAGCCTCGCACTTGGGAATGTTTGAAAAGAGGGGTCGGCAATTCTGCGAGCATACACAGAATTCTCTTTTAAAATGACATTTACGCACGCATACACACACACACACACACACACACACACACACACACACACACACACGCACACACACAGACTGTGAAGCCTCTGAAGAGGTTTTCCACCAATAGCACAAAATGTTCTCTGAAAGCCTTTGAACACAGTGACATCTCAGAGAAACTGACCATATTGGACTTTCCATCTGTTGAGCGATAGCTTGCATGTTATGTCTCACCTATTTACTTTCAGTCTGTAGGCCTTTATTGCACAACAAACTTGATATTCACATGGTAGTCTCGCAGCTGAAAAAAAATCTGTGTTTCTTAAAATAGTTGTAATTGGACTCTGCTGTTAAAGCATGGGAAGCAGATGTGTATATAAGTACTGGGTGGTAAAAGTTGGACCTACTTCCATGTCTGTTTTGGTTATTGGTTTTGGGCTGTGTTCTTTGGACCTTAGCCACTGTCAGATCCAGGAATTTCCCAAACACCAAGTTATTTTCCTGAAATCTGACCTTTGCATAATCTTTCTACGCTACCCACCTTCCAGATTTCAAGTGGTCCGTACTTGCCCAAATCTGCAGTACATTTGAATCAGGCAAATGTTTTCCCAGTACATTTCCCAGGAGAGCTGCCATAAAACCCCGCTTGCTGAATTGAAATTGAGAAGTAAATTTTTCTGTCAGTTCATTTTTGTTCACGTTTCATTAATCCATAGTCATAAGACATATCTCGCTATTCCAGAAGCCATTCATCAACTTTCCCTGACTTTTATTACGTATTTTTGAGCGAGAAATCTCTTGGTTGCCATAAATCTGTAAATGAGCTCAGTGGCCCATGTGATGTGGCTCAGTTTTTAGTATTGACATTCCCTCCATACTAAAGTGACTCTTCATCCTGATGAGTGTCTTGTAATTGGTCATATTCATGGAGATAATGAAAACGCCCACAGGGTCTGTGATTGGCTCTGATGTCAGAGATGGTTGGACAGAGAATGAACCATCATTAGGTTCTGAGCTTTTATGCGTTTTTAGGTGCTACGACATAGTGAACAGCATAAAGTATCCATTAGTGTGTTCTGAGATGGGGACTGGAAAGGGATAAAAGAAAAGTAGTCTTACTGATGGCCTCTAAAAGGTGAACTAAGCCCTTAAATTAAGTTGTACATTGCGAGTTTGTCATTGTATTTTCAGCATGCATGTGTGTGTGTGTTAGCCATAAATATATGCTTTTAAATTCAACATAAGCACAAAAAGGATGGATACTGGAAGAATTCCTCACTTTTTTTCCACCAGCAGAACATATACTGCATTTCCGATTAATCCCTGATGATCTTTTTTCCGATCAGATCTCTTTCCACCATATCAGATTTACTGGAAATCTAGTTTTTATAGATATCAACTGAAAAAGACCAGATGAGGTCAACAGACTTCACTGGTGGGAGTCGATTCATGTGATTTGGACAACAGCACACACTGCCAGATGGTTGCGACAATGCACCATAACATTGTTTGGGTTTCACCATAAAACTCAAGAAGAAGATGTGAGCACAACAAGAAATCATGGAGGAGAGTGAAATTGTTAATACAGAGCAGACCAAAATGAGGGAGAACTTTTTACTAAAAAAAGGTGCAGCTTCTGTCATGTGAACATGTGATGTAGCTCAGTGCGGTTATTTGAAACCATTTCTTTAATTTGATTTACTAAACAATTACTGCATTGTGATATTTACATACACTGAAGATTTTGGCCCATGTTGCCTACCCCTACTGGGAATGCTTTGACCCATTTCTAGTGGCATTTTGGCTCATGTGGTTGTGTGTTGTGACTTGTGCACAACAGTCTTGTTAAATGGGACTTGTTTCAGTGTTGACCTCTGGATTTTTTCAATGAGGTGCCCAGTATATTTTCTTCAGTGTGGTTCAGTAATCACCAAACAGCTAGGCATCACTTGAGCATGCATCAGGACACTTCAATGATGTGTTTGTTGCTTTTTTTTTAGCTACTATTTTGTGTGAGACAGACATGTCTCTCGGGCCTGTACACGTGAGACTGGACAAGCACGAGGCTTCTGCTCATTCAGTGTTCAGTAGGCCCTCGGCTTGTACGTCATTTCCTCAAGATAGAAAATGGATTTGGTTTCTCGGGGAGGATGGTGAGTATTGAGTTTCATGATCACTTTGCCATGTAACCATGGTGACGTCAACTTGCCCTCCCTCTTGCTGCCTGAGAGAGATTCGCTGTTTTTCTCTTGGCTGTCTTAGGCTCACTCCATTGGTTCTTCATTTGTCACTATCCTGCTTCCAGTAACTAATGAGATGATAAGCAGTGAGATCAACATATATGCTTCAAAGCTGTCCTTGGTGTACTTAAAAGTAATTGTATTGTCTTAGACGGAACGTGATGTGTGAGACAAATGAAGAAAAGCGAGGCACAACGTGAAAAATCTTACTTCTCAGTATGCTCACCTCATTTTTGTTGGAAAACTTTGTGTGCTTGATTATTATACTGAAAATGGAACAACACCCAAGTGTTTCAAGTCCTATGACTGAACCCAAAAGCTGCCTGTTTTTATCACTGTCATTAGGGAATGCGAGTTGTTCGACAGCTGGATGTAATCCCAAAGATATGTCTGGTCCTGCGAGAGGTGATATGGTGCTCGATGTACCATCTCTCCATACCACAAGAGGTTGAGCATTGCTGATGAAGCTAAAATACAAAGCCTGTTGTATCACAGCACAGTGCCATTGTTTTAAGATAAGTGGATCTGTTTTTCACATGATATCAGATTCATAATTGACACTCAAAGTAATTTCTAAAGATGTCGGAAAACAGTGATTCATATTGATATCAATTATAGCCTCCTCTCTCCATGTGGCAAACCAAAAGTAGTCTAATTATAGTGGGGTACATACCAATCAGAGGCAGGTTATGACACGTTTCTGCCGGGGCTGTGCCTCATGTATAGCCATCATTGCTGAGAGGCCTGTTTTACGTGTCACGATTAGTCCCCACATGGTGGAGCCGGACATCAAGTTAGATGGAACTTGGGGGATTAAGGCCGGGCGCCCTTCTTGACACCCCGCGGTGGATTCAAATCCGGTGCCTCTGGCTCATCAGTTCCCGAAGCGAGCATGCTAACGACTGAGCCTCGCTGCAGCTTCTGTATAGCCATCGTTGCTGATATGCCTAAAATGGACAACTGTTAATATAAGGACTTAAGGAAAAAATCAGGTGCTTTATGCAGTGTGAGTGAACACATGTATGTTAACTGGCTTGCGTAAGAATATCTCAATAGGACAAATGGATGTTAGTGGATACTTAGGTGGAGGATTCAAACGTGTTACCTCTAAGTGCAGACCATTTTATTTAGCTGCACACTTACCCTGTTCCCATTATGAATGAATGAATGAATGAATGAATGACTTGAAATGAATGCAATTCACAAAGCTTCATAGTGAAATGAAATGACCATCTCTACATTATGGGTGTCCCTCGGGGGAATCAGATGCCTAACCCAGAGTATTTCAGGGCCATGCATATGTTGACATAACAGGTGGGCTACCAGCAGAGTGACACTGGACCACACTGGGGTTTTCTGGAATAGCTAGGGTGTGTTGATATGATGGTTCTTCCTCCTCAGTCCCACAGGACTAGCACATTTCTTATAAATAGGCCCTGGTCCGTGAGGCGGAAATTATTGGCATAACTCCTCATTGGGGTTTATGTTGCCTTCTGTGCCAGTTGTTACATTCTGTTGCTTTTATCATGTGATCGAATAGTTCTACATTAATTTTAGAAGGTCCTAGGTTAGCTGTTGCCAGCCATATGCAGCTTCTGTCACTCACTATTCCGTGCCATATGGATACAACTGTTTGAGAGGCTAGCTGTTAAGCTGTCTGCCAGATCCAGTTAGATATGTTCAATATAAAAAGCACATGATTGGCCCAGTGTTTGTTATGGGCTTCATAAGGCAATAGGCCAAGGAAGGGATGCGAGGATTTCCATACAGTCTCTGGATCCATGTTTAGATTATGTTAATCCTGTAGATTGTGGAGGATTGGTTTTAACGGGGTGTCTGTATTCATTTCAATACGTGCTCCATTCCCGTTTTTCTTTATTATTCTTGTGCTTATTATCAACCTCATGTGGTTGTGTTTTGGGTTAATGGGGGAAGGCACGTGTTACACATGTTGCAAAGACTATTCAGTTCACTATTCAGTACTAATCACCTGTAGCCCGTCCATTACATTAAGTCTTAGAATTATGAAAAATATATTTTTGCTCTGCTGATATGTGTGTATTTGAAACATCCTAGATATGTACACTGAAAATATTTATATTTTTGTCTGGCTAATTTGGTTCCCTGTTTTTCCAAATTTTGATGTAGTAGCATCAACATTAGACTATTTTTTGCAACCGTGGCTCATTTGTGTAAGGTGCCCCGTCTACTCTTAAAATAAGCAGCCTTTTCCTTAAAATAGACATTAGGATAATTTGCATTGTCGATATATTAGGGTTGCAGCTAACGATTTATTTTCATAATCAAGTTAATATGTCTTATCGAAGTAATGAATTCATCTACTGTATGAAATGTCAAAAATAATGAAAAATACCCCTCACATATTTCCAGAGCTTGAAGGATGCCTTAAAACTGATAATTTAGTTTGGCCAGCAATCGAAAAAGGCCCACTAAATATTCATTTTATATAAATCAGAGTAAGGTAAGGGAACTTAGCATAAGTGAATCTGTATTAAACAAATGTTCTATACTTTAACTTGATACCAAATCCTAATCATTTAATATTCTGATAGTTGGGTGAGTGTTAATTGACAATTAATTGTTTCAGTGCCGCTGAATACAGAAGCTGTTGTTAAGTCCAGTGGTCTGAACACTGGCTTTCAGAGCTGTTTCAGCTTGTGCCTCATCTGTGATGACAGAGTGGTGCTACCAGCAGCTAAAACATGTGACTGCATTACAGCACTTTTCCGAAGATACTCCGTTACGTCGAGCCAGCTCTTAGCTTACATAGTCTTGACAGAGCCTGTGATTTCCCACTAGCCTCCAAGCTCTGCTCTTGGCTCTGCAGCCTGTTGAATGTCTGGCTGGTTCTCATCCAGACACCTCACTGTCATTGTTGCACATGTAACACATGGCATTTCTGGTCATGAGGAATACCATGAAATAGCTATTGAAGTGTGTTAATTTTCTCAAGACATCACCATCACTGTTTTACTGTGTTAATAGTGAAGCGGACATATAGGGCAGCACAATATTTCAATTTAAACATCTGTGTTTTGTTCAGTGCCATTGTATGAAGTTTCTGGTAGTTAAAATTAACAAAAATCAACAAAGACCTGACACCACTGTTGTTAAAAAGACCCGGCAGTGTCTGTATGGCCTCAGGTGCCTAAAGGAATTTGACCTGAGGCCCCAAATCCTTAGGGACTTCTACCAGGACGCCATAGGGAGCCTTCTGACAGGCTGCTTCACCATGGTATGGTAGCTGTGCCAGCAAAGACCACAAGGCCCTGGGTAGGGTTGTGCGTACAGCCCAGCACATCACTGGATGTGAACTGTTCGGTCTGCAGGAGCTGTACACCCAGTGGTTTCTCAGAATGTTCTTGTGGTTCATTAAAGATTCAGCACATCCACACAATAGCCTATTCTCCCTGCTGCCCTCAAGGAGGAGAGATACGGGACTCTCAATACACACACACATGCAGACTGAGGAACAGCTTCTTTCCTCAGGCCATAAGACTTCTTCATAAATAAGATACACACTGACACGTACAACCTCGCCATCTTTACAATGTCTAAGTACCACCTGTGTGGTATCTTTGACTACTGATCATATATGCACTATTATTGCTTTTTATACTTTATTGATTGATGGATTTCTATTCTTACCTTTACCTATTTTATGCCCCGTTCTGTTATACCTATTGCTTAGGTATTTGCATGTCTATACACATGCACCTTTTATTATATATCTTTATTTTACTTTATTTTATCTGTATCATGTTTCTGTAATGGAGTCCCCCAGCCTAAGAATTTCACACGATTATACTTGTACAGCAATAAACATCTTGAATTTTACATACTGACATATCATGATGCACAATTTTGCTGTCTGCTTTTATGATAATGAAAATGTTGCATACAATTTTGAACAAATTGAGGTCCGAAAAGTTTAAGGGAGTATTATTTGGAAATTATTTTTGGTTTGATATACATATTTTGTATTTAATTATCAGTCAGTTCAATATGATGAAACTCAAATGGATTTTGAAACATTTTATTCTTGCATTTTTTAGTTA
>OMLC01042969.1:0-16717 GCA_900302585.1 Regalecus glesne | reverse complement strand
GTGTGTTTATACGTTTATGCTTTTGTATGTGTATGTAGAGAGAGTGTGTTTGTACTGAGTGGGTGTGAGAGCTTGCTGCAGAGAGCTGCTGCAAACATGAGAAGTTGACCAGTGAATGCGGCAGGTAGCAGCAGAAAGAGAGAGAAGAAGGGAGCTCCCACCAGAGTCTGCTCTGGTTTGGACACCTAGAGCAGAGAGTGCATGCATAGGAGACATAGAATGAGAAGGATGCAGAAAGACATGGAGAAAGGGAGAGACAGACATGGAGCGTGTGTGTGTGTGTGTGTGTGTGAGAGAGAGAGAGAGAGAGAGAGGAATGGGTGATCAAGGAATGGAAATTGAAAGAGATATTGGAATTGGAAATGGAGAAAGAGAGGGAAGGTAGAGTGACATTTGAGGAAGGAGGCTAGACAGACTGGGCATGATGGACAGATCCCCAGAGGAATGGATGAGTGACAGACACTTCATAGCTAAGTGGCTTGGAGGAAGCGGAAGGGGGAGGGAGTCAAAGAAAGATGGAGAGAGGGACAAGGGATGAGTTGGGGGATGACTGCTGTCAGTTTTGCGTCTTTCCATCTCTCCGTCTCATTTTCTCTCTATTTACTTAGTCAGTTGTTATCTTTCCTTTTGCCTGTCTCTTTCCCTCATTCCCTCTCTCCCTTCTGTCCAGTCCTACCTCCATGGAGGGCAGCAAGTGGGTGTGAGTGCCTGTGCGTGCATGTGTTTGTGCATGAAGTGCGTGCATGCCATGTGTGTGCACGTGTATAAGCATGTTTGTGTCCATTCATGACCATGCCTCTGCTCTACATTCTAATTTACAAGCTGCTGCAGTGCTGTCAGTGTTATTAGCTGGAGCCTGTGTGGGATTCCACTTTCAATCAATACCTGACAGCCTGTGAGACGGGAAGGCAAGGGGCACAGTCTCTCTCTCTCTCTCTCTCTCTGTCTCTGTCTGTCTGTTTGTCTGTCTTTCTCTTACCACTCCATCCTCTACCCCTGACTCATTCATTTTGTCTGCCCTTCATTCTCAATTTTTGTCCTTTTCCTTGTCTTGTTCACTTTTCCTGCTCTTAGCTTCCCGTGCTTAGAGTCCCCGTGGCCTTCTAATGCACCAATAGGGTGATTTATTTTGTGCACCATTAAAAATGGCAGTGACGATGTCATGTCAGCGTGTTTCAGACCTCATCACTTAGTTCATGGCAACTCATGTCATTGTCAACATACCACGCTCCATTACATCTGCCGCGCTGCAGGAAGGCTTTGGGAGTTTATGGGGCCTATGCTTTGCCCGTGACCCTGACAGCATGTTTAACAACTGATTTATATGTATACGAGTGTTTGAGCGTGCATATGTGCAGGTGTGTGTGTGTGAAAGACAAAGTGTTCGGGGTATTGTGTCTTCCATAAAACCAGTTATGGAGGCTTTCTGTGTTCTCCATGCAGCAACTAATGCCAGAAGCTGGGAGAGGGGTGGGCAAGAGGGGAGAAACAGGGAGAGACAACTGTTTGGTGTCATGTAAGACTCAAGTCTTAGAAGAAGAAGAGAAGGAAGACAGGTCTTGGCCACAAGCAAAATTAAGTTACACAGCAAGGTGCGGGCATGAAAGCACAAAGTCAGACCAAAGAAATGGAGTGATGAATTGAAGGATGAATACTGAGTATGGCAAATGGGGTGCACAGAGGAGAGTGGGGAGTCTGTGAAGGATAGATAGACAGACAGACGGGGAGTTCTGGGTGTAATTTGGAGTCGCTGGTGATTATAACCTTCCCTTTCATGCTGTTTTTGACTAGTCAGTGTGTCACATCCACAGAGATGTGAGCAAACTAACACCTCCATTGAATTACCCATCTGGTGGTGTTCTTAATATTCTCTCTCCCAGAGCACTGTCCTCACTTTGGAAAACATTCTGACTCACTCATGTGGATATTATCTAGTACCTCTAGATGTGTGAGGACCCCTCATTCATCCATCCATCCATCGCATATCCCCATCAAAAGTCAGGAGTCAGTCCCCACTGTTGTGTGGTATCAATGTTCTGTTTATAAGGGGGGATGCTGCAGTCAGCTCAGACTGAAGAAGTCACCTGTTTGAGTGACGAAATGTTTCTGCACAATCTTCTGGTCCAGTTGGACAGATTCACCTTTTTGTAATATCCAAAGTTAGGTTGCGAAGTCAACCTGTCCACCCTGGACAGGTTGACATTCCATCCCAGAGGTCCCAGAGAATTTGCGGTCCAATGCTCAATGGAGACAAACATGGTAGAAAAAGAATGCAGACAACCGTGCATCCCACAGCTCTCTAGAGTTGGCCTTCCCCCTGACGGTATCTGCTGGTTTCCTGCAAGTGGGACCCTCCACCATCTCTAAGATGCATGTCAAGCCCAATCTCTTTGTAAAAGGTGTACGTGCCGCCCACACATGCCAGACATTCTAGCTCATATATGTGGTTGTGTGATAACTCTGAGTGTGTAGTTTTCCAGGAACGATGTTTGATGATCATCAGTACAGTTGCTATGACCATGCAACAAGGGCCAGTCAGTCTGCAGCCTCTGTTGTACACAGAATGTGAATTGGCATGCACACAGATAAACTAAGTGTGCTGCACCGCAAATGAGTCCCTGGGGTGACGTGTTTTTCGGTTTGCCGCATATCCTCCAACAGGTGTCTGATCTGAACATAGGCACACATACCAGTGTCCGAGTCCCACAAAAGGATGGTAGGAGGAGAGGTGTGGACAAGCAGGTAGAATATGTAACATAGAGAGGAGCCGATGGAGAGTGATGTGTGACAGAAGGGTACCAGCAAGAGGGAAAGGGAAGATTTTCAAAATGGTGGTGACGGCATTTGGGGGGGTTTGGAGAGGGTGGTACTGACCTGAAGACACGAGTTGGAGGTGGGAAAGTTGAGGATCCTGAGATTTTCATTGTGAGTGATGAAGAAGGACAGGATGAGGAGCAAGTATATTAGAGGACAGCTCAGGTTGGAGGGTTTGGAGACAAAGTTAGAGAGGCCAGAATGAGATGGTTTGGACATGTGTGGAGGAGAGATGCTTGTATACTGGTAGAAGGATACTGAATATTGAGCTGCCAGGTAACGGGAGAAGAGGAAAACCAAAGAGGAGGGTTTATGGATGTGGTGAGGGAGGACATGCAGGTGGCTGGTGAGACAGAGGACAGACAGGAAGAGATGGAGAGAATCCCTAACTGCTCTGGGCTTGAACAGTTCGGGGTCCTGTGTCCACCAGTCTTCTGATTTGCAGAGGCCAACATCACAAATTACAAATCTACCTCTAGGCTTTACAGTAACACCATCATCTCCTTAGACCCTCCATCGGATAAGGAACAACTCCCTTAAAAGCCCTTTAACAGGGAGGAAAAGTAGGAAGTAACTTCAGGAAGCATAACAAAGGAGGGATCTCTCCCCCAAGACAGACAGAAGAAAGGACAGGGATGGAGGGGGATAGAGAGATGACTGCCGAATCCTTTCCCTTTACTGCCTGATGAAATGACCTTGGCTAGTGCTGCATCTCTCAGCAGCTGTGCCAGTGAGGTTCTGTTGGATTGAGTTGATCAGAGAGTTTGTGTGTTCATCCCCCTGCCAGACTGGTGTACAGTTGAGACAGACACCAGGTGTGAGCGGTATTCAAATGATCACTCTCATCTGAAACCTGAACACAATGGAGCCTTTTTCAGCCTGAGCCAAGCAGATGGCACGGCTGTGCTTTGTGACGGTGAGCCGGGGACAGGTGTCAGGATGACTATAGAGATGTCTATCTAACGCACACAAAAAGAAATCAGCCCACACAGACCCATCGCACTCAATCAACCAATAAGGGCCTTGTTTAAACACACATCAGCCCCCCCTCCCAGTGATGGGTCAGGGTGGTGTTCAGAGGCGACAAAATACCACCACGGTTACCAACATCATCACAGGGGCTGATTGTGATGGGTCCTCTACTTTGCAGTTGATGGTGCTTTGCATTTGGTCCCTTTAGGTGCACAAAGACATGAGAGGGTGACAGAGGCATATACAGTCCTCACTTATCTTGGTGCCTGCAGACGAAGCGGGAGCATGTTGTTACTTCTGGCCCTCCTGAAATCGGTATCGGAGAGAGAGAGAGAGAGAGATGAAGAGAGACGGGGCGCGTTGTGATGGAGCTAAGCTCTAGGACTTCAGAGGCATCCTGCTGACGGTGGTTTTAAGCTGACTAGAAGACTGATGTAGTGCCACAGTGCTGAGTCAACCCCACCAACACCTCCACCCTCACCCCAAACACATGCAGGGAGAGGAGATGGGAGGCGGACGGAGAGAGAGTTGGGGGAAGTAGATGGACAGGAAGGCAAAAAGTTATTTCAGACGCATCAGTGGAAGGACAAGAATGCAAACGGGTGTTAGTGAGAGAATGGTTGAAACGGGAATGAAGGCAGAGTCAAGGGAGCAGTAGTTAGAAGTTTGATGAAAGGTGGGATTTTGAGAAGGAGACAGAAGCAGGCGGTGGAGACAGTGAGTCAGAAGACAGCAAATGAGAAAACCCCATCTCCAGCTTTATCTGCAGGATGACCTTTCTGTACCTCTCCTTATTATTTGTCATAGTTTTGCTGCTAGCTGAACAAGTCCAAAAATCACCGTTGACTTGCTTTTTTCCTTCACAACACACGAGACATATGGCACCAGTCTAATCCCAGCTATTTGCACAAATGCAGATGTATGCACATGGACACACCCACATGCAGAGACACCATTTAGATCTGAGCAAAATAGTTCCAATTTTAACCTGTATTATTTTAACTGTAATATGTGTGTGTCGCTCTATTTAATCCAAGCATGCTCCGTTGGTCCTGGCCTGGGCCACTGCATAGGCACTACAGCACATAACAAGATCAGCTGCTGCCTAGCGATGAGATGCGTTCAGCTCCCTTCCACCGAGAGGTGGAACAATTATGCACAGTCAGGAGTACACTCCGGACTGACACAGGAGAGACCACACACACAAGCCACACTGAACTGTCCTGCAACTCGCCCCAGGGTCAAACAGGGTCGGCAGACGGACTGTAAACACGCCCGGATGCACGCTCGAACATACTCGCATGCTCTCGCCTGGAGGTGAAACCGATGATGCCTCTACGCCTGATCATCTGAGTCTCATCAGTCATGCAGGCATATGGATTATGGCCGGCAGTGATTTCACTTGTTTAAGCAAATCTGTCTGTCTCTAGGTCCAGCCTGCTGTCATTCAGACCATTTGTAACATGGACTCTTTAAGGATGCATGTTCTTCAAATCCCAGAGTGAAAATCTGAAACGGTGATCCTGAAAGGGTGGCATAGCTCAGGAGGTATTGTGGCTGTCTCGTAATCAGAGGATCGGTGGTGCAATACCTGGGCCCTGTAGAAAGTGTGTCAAAGTGTCCTTGAGAGAGACACTGAACTCCCTAACAGCTCCCTGGGTGGTGCAGCTGCTCATTGCTCCTGTACAATAGGATGGAATTAATGCAGTGAACAGAGTTCCTTGTATGTATGCACAATGACAAATTGATGGATGGAGAGAAGAGCTGAGCCAGGAGAAAAATCTCTTGATCTACCGGTCAGTCTTCATTCCTACTGTCACCCGTGGCCTTGAAGTTTGGGTCGTTATTAGAAGTAGTCATCCACGAAGGACTCAGAGTAGAGCCTCTGCTCCTTCATATGGAAAGGGGCCAGTTGAGGTTCAGCATCTAGTCAAGAAGCCACCTGGTCTCCTCCCTAGTGAGGTGTTCTGGACACGTCCAGCTGGAAGGAGCCCACGGGGTAGACTGAGGACCAGGTGGTGGGATTATATCTCCACACTGGCCTTGGACTACCCCAGCACCCCCTGAGTCAGAGCTGGTGGATGAGGCCAGGAGAAAAGGAAGACTGGGGTCCCCTGATAGAACTGATACCTCCATGACCTGACTTTGTATAAGAAGTTGACGATGGATGGAAAGTGGGTTTTAGCTGTGGTAGAGTCTTGTCTTGCTCTGTTATCATGTTCTGCCTTGCCATTGCAATGAAGGCCCCTTGTTTTCCAGCTCGCTGCTCTCTGTCTCTTTTTCTCATATCTGGCTGCCATGCTGAAGATGTAAAACGCTATATGGTGGAGAACTTGAGCGTTGTGTATTATCATCTCTCACAGGAAAGTCTCACCTGACCGTACCCAATAAAGTGAGCCGCTTTAGAAGCTTTCCCAGTTTGGATGTTTGGGAGATTAGCTTTTGTCTCAAATAGGCCAGCAATAGAAAGTCTCGGGACCTTTTTTTTTTACATTCAGACCTTCATAATTATATTTTCAATTTGCAGCTATGTCTATTTTAAGTAATCACATTTTTATGTTAACCTCACCTTTCTTTGTTTCTCCCACATTTCCTTGCTTCTCCATCACCCTGTGTATCTACACCTCCAGGTTGTTTCCAGCTATGTAACGTCTTCCGTCAGAACATGGAGATAGACCAGTGTCTGCTGGAGTCTCTGCCCATCAGCCAGCGTCAGCGGCTGGTCAGGAGGATGCGCTGCGATCAAATAAGGGCGTACTACGAGAGGGAGAAGAGCCTTCAGCGCCAGCAGGGCGGAGTCAAGGGCCGAGCCCCTCCAAGCCAGCACAAGAAGCGGTGTGTTCGCTTCAGCCTTGATGATGTCATAAGGGACGCGATCATCCGCCATGACGACAAAGAAGGTAGGCACTGGTGTTTGTGTCTCCAATACTCTCATACAAACTGATGAGGCAACAGCTGCACCAGAGTTTTGACTACTAGTGTGTTGGTGTGGGTGTGTGGATCTGTGATCATGTCAATCAGCTGCTGAGAGCTATATGGATTTAGTGTGCAAGAGGATTTTAGTCTTGCAGTATTTCATCATTTGTCACAGGTAACTGCTTCTATACAATAGAGAGGTGTGTTTTTCATGCCATCACTAGTCTCCACATGGTGGGCGTGAACACGGACTTAGATAGCACCAGGGGAGCATTAAGGCTGGATACCCTTCCTGATGGTCTTGTTAGGGTTGAGCTTGTTGATGAGCTTGTTAGATTTTTTCTCCAGAAAGATGGTGAACATTTATTTTGTGATCATATCCATGTATGTCTTCAGTGTCAAGCCCCACTCCAAAGCATGATTCTTGCTCAGGGATTCTACTAAAGGGGGACGACGGAGCCGTTCTCTGGCTGAAAGTAGATCATGTCTCTCCTCGCCCTGAAAGTCTAAGCAGGTCTCTAACAAGACTACCATTAAATGCACACATTCAAACACTTATTCTGAGGTGTGGCACTGAGCTCACAAGATGCTTACGACTTGATGTTCTGACTCCATGGGGGTGATGATCTTTCCCCAAACCCCCTCTCCCATCACTCACCCGCACCTATTCACTTGATCGTCATGTGTTAACCCAGCTGTCCAATGTGTATCAGTCGGTTTCACAGCCATCACAGGTCACTGTGCTAATCCCCCCTCTCCCCCCCCCTCTTTTGGCTTCCAGTGAGGTTCAGATGGGGTCTTTAGCAGCAGCTGGTGTACTATTGCAACTGCCAGCCGGAAACTTGGGTTCCTTGGCTGGGCATGAATCGGCTCCACTACCCTGCTATCTAATTCCCATTTACCACCCACACTCCAGCATGGCACCAGACTGGTACCAGGCTACCGCTGGCTTTGTGAAGGGGGGGGAGACCTCCCGGCTGTCCACTGGTGTGCATGCAGATCTGAAGCTAGAGTAAACACAGTAGTGGTCTCGGTTGGGGGTTGAAGCGTAGAGGGGCTGAGTACCCTACTTGAGCTAACGTACCGTTTAAAAGCATTGTCATGTGATTTGTTAACCTCAAAGTGACCATTTTCAGATCCAAATTTGTTTCATTGGCATGGGAATAGAATGTTTTGTAAATGACGCCAAAACAAATGCAGAACGAATGACGGTAACAGTGATTGCAACAGTCATTATTATTCATGGAATTCTCTCTCATGTCAAACTGTCTGGTGCTATGGTAGCTCAGGGACAGAGCCCGCGCTTCAGGAACTGACAAGCCAGAGGCTATGGGTTTGAATTGACCATAGGGCGTCAGGAAAGATATCCGCCCTTAAGCCCCCACAATGTCCCTGAGATGGAAAGGTGACCCATCCAGGGTGCTTCCCTGCTTTTCACTCAATCAGCGCTAAATAGGCTCCAGCAGAACCCCTCAGCCCGACTTTGGATAAGCGGTTGAAAATGGATGAACGGATGGAATATGCAACAGGTGCTTTTAATAATGTCTAACTTGCATTTTTGTTTTCACTTCCAATTTGTAGTTTACATAATTTGGAGCATGTTCAGTTTCCCTACAAGACTCCATTTTAAAGCTGCCAAGTGGTGGTCCTTTGTCCAAAATCCCTCCAATCAAGCTGTTGAGGAAAACTGTATCATAACTGATACACTTAATGGGGAAACTAGGAAAATGAGACCCAGGTTGGACCACTGGGTTTCCCTTCGATGCTTCATAGTAATTCCACCTCACCACAGATTTTCCGTTTACGCAGCAGATGGTTTAGCCTGATGGTTGTAGTGGCTAGATCAACACGCACCACTTCCTTAATGTGACTATTTAAGCACCCACCCTGTCACCAAGGCTACCGTGAGATTACAGAACACCATGTTTCACACCACGCCGCTGTCTTGAACCCGCTCCCCTCTTCCTTGTTATGCAGCGTAAATTGACGCCTCAGGTTTGTGTCCCCCCCTGAGGTATGTGGGAACATTTCCAGATTTTGTCTGTATCTCTCCTCCAGCGCAGAATTTTTAATGATTTTAAAAGCAGAGCAAATTCCCAAACATTCCCCATCCCACCAAAGCCAGGGGGTAGATCTTCAGGAGTGGGGGTAATGGTAGTAATTGCAGGGATGGGATTTGGTTCTGCATTGGCTCCCCTGGCTTTGCCAAGCTAACCAAATCGCTTGCCTGGAGAGTGTAGAGGAAGTCTCGAAGACGTGTGAACACTCATCCCTCTCTCCGGAGATCCCCGCCGCGTTGCAAATGATGTGATTAGCTTCTCTGCATCAGTCGTGATGGGCAGAAAAATGCCTTTTGATGTGCTGTTGATTATTTTCTGCTCTCAGTCATCTCGTTAAGCTCCTATCTTGCGGATCGCTCTTGAAGTGTGAAGCCATGAAATGGAGGTGATAGACTGTATCCACACTGTATATGGGGCCAGCGGAGACAAATGCCTCTGAGCTGACTGACTCCGAGAGGTTCACCATCGCTGTTATCTCGAATTACCCGCATGCTTCCCTCTCATCTCCATCCTCAATTAATTAGTTTTCGTTTCAATTTTCAGCATCACATCATCGCTACCCTCAGATAGCAGTGTTCACTGGGAAAACATAGATTCTTCTTCTTCTTTTGGCTTACTCACTGTTTCTCAGGGGTCACCATAGCAGATTTTAAAGTTTCTACCGATACTCTGTGAGGGTAAAGCACCAACGGAGTCACTATTAACCTAGGCCAAGATGGATCCCATATGGAGCCTCGGCCGATATGGTCGAGGTATGGAAAAACATGGACTAATAATAATAACAATGATAATAGATTTTTGTCTAGTGAGCACAGAGACAGGACCCAGTCCCCCTGCAACCTGACTTCAGATGAACAGTTGACAATGGATGGATGGGACCATGTGCAGCATTTTACATTGTCATCATTCGATGTGCCAGACCAGATTATAGCTTCAAGCTAATTCACATCTGCAGGCTCTGTTTGTGTTTATTTGATGGTGGGAGGAAACTAGCGCACCTGGAGGAAACCCACATAGACATGAGGAGAGCATGCAAACTCCATACAGAAAGGACCTGGGACAGGATTTGAACCCAGGACCTTCTTGCTGTGAGGCAACAGTGCTGACCGCTGTGTCGCCCGCCCGGCTGTATCTGCCATTGCGGTGTGAGAGAAAGACGGAGTCAGAGAGGAGACGGTGAGTCTATCTTATTGGAGGCTGTTTGGTTGTTTTGGCAAGCAAGCTTCAGGATCTGATTTGGAGATAGACTAGAAACTCTGCTGACAAGGAAGGTGTGTAATCAGAGATATCTTTTATCTCTCACACACACACTCGTATTTCCTCTCTTATCAGTAATCATGTGCAGGAAATAAAATGGGAGATGGGGAAGAGAAGAACCAGGAAGGTGGAACAAACAAATGGTAGAAAACAGCAGGATTGAACTGTGAATCGGGAGGCTGCTGGATGGGTAAAGGTAAAAAGCAACAATAGAAGGTGGCCTTTTGGAATGAGATTAAACCCCCCATTACAAGCCACACACCCCCTCTCCGTTTCAATCTGTCATATGCAAACATGTGGCTGGCTCGCATTGTGACATTTGGTGAAATTGTCTCTCCTAAACTCATCTCTTAACTTCATCAAGGCGAGACGCTGCAGCCGTTTGCACCCAGAGCTGTAATCACCCCCCCCTTGTCTCCCCAACATAACACAACAACAATATGAGATATTGTGTTCATATGCAAGTCTACGGTCTTTATTGCAATGGCAGACCCCTGCTGACTCGATGTCAGCCATGGTTTAATTTGCTCCTATCCAGTTTAAATATGGATACCAGAGTCGAAGGAGGGTCATATGAATTGCCAAATCCGCTCCATCACTGAAAACAAGAGCAACATGTTGAGCAAGACTATGTCAGTGATGACATTCCGTCTTAACGACGGTTAACAATACACTGGATCAAACATTAGCCATAGATAAAAATCCTTTCATAGGAACAATGCCTATTAATCAACACTTGGGGTCAAGTGTTCATTACCAGGTTAACGTCCATCTGCTGTCCTAAGCAGTGAGGGGTTCAGTGTCTTTGTCAAGATCAGTTTGACATGCTTTCTGAAGGAACAGGGAATCGACCCACCAATCTTCTGATGACTGCCCTACCTCATGAGCGACCTAATTCATACTGTCAGGTTTAGGGCGTCCCTACCAGCTTCTACAATAAAGATAAATGTAGATATGTAGGAGCTGATGAGCCAAGTGTTGCAGGTTCAAGCTCACCTCAGGGTATCAGGAAGGACATCCGGCCTTAATTCCCCATGCTCCATTTATGTCCCTGTCAATACCCTCAACGTGGGGACTAATCATGATATGTAAAACTGGACCTGTTATTGTATAGGAGCAGCCACAGGCCTGGGGACAAACTCCAGTTCTTTTTCCTGGAACACTAGAGTTGGTCTCCAGGTGCTGCAGCTGCTCGCTGCTCCTATACAGTCAGCCGGGTTAAATACAGAAAACATGTTTTGTTGTATATATGTATAATGACAAGAAAATGAAATGTCTCCCTTCAACAATGAGACATCAACCCCCCTCCCCCTACTAGAGGTGGACTACTTCTGTTTGGCACTGCAGTCTGACTCCTTGTATATATGCACATACATGCATATGTACATATGCACGTGTATATCGGCCTTATGTGTTCATATTGATCAAGATCTGTTCCCCAAACCGGCAAACTACCTCTGCTTCAGACACCACGTGTGTGTCTGAGTGCGTTTGTAGACATGTTTGTGTGCACATATCACAGCCATCACAAGTGCCATGTGTGTGTTCAAACGTCACACTAATCGCATCAGGCGATTGAGACATCCTGTCACTGTGGGGACATTTAATTACATGTGGGTTCGGTGGAGATGTCAGTCTCCATTCTGTAGTGGAGGGAAAAGACCTCTGAGCAACCCCACCCTCCATCACCCTGGTCCTCTGGATATCCACCCACTTCCATCGATCAGGGCTTATGGATCCAGGCTGCAGGCACACCACAAGGCCTCAGAGACTATTGACTCATTTGTAGTGAAGGGCTTGTATGTCATTGTCTTGTCTTATTAGAGATGAAGCGGACAGTTGACATCATACTGCGGTTGAGATATTTTGGTACATGTCGAACTATGGCACTAGTGCAACATATGGCTGGGAGTCTGTTGGGCTAAAATGCTAAAATTTTCTATTTCATTTAACAAAATAAAAAAGAATAACCATTAGAAGTCATATTAAGTGTATTCTAGTACTGCTCCAATAATGCCTTGTATATGTGCACTGTCAAATACATACATACAAAGGGCTGCAGTAGCTCAGTGGTAGAGTGAACACTTTGGTAACTGTCGAGCCAGATGTTGCAGGTCCTTCAACTCCTGGCTCCTGCAGTAGATGTGGTGAAGTACCCTTGAGCAAGACACTGAACCCTTAACTGCTCAAGTCATGCAATGAATGGCAACTAGTCCAGGGTGTTCCCAATGAGCACTGCAATAGGCTCGGCTATAACTCTATGATCCGACTTTGTGTAACCACTTGATGATGGGTGGAGGGAGTAGTCGCCAAATGAGTTTATTTCCCCTCTCTCTAGAAGTCCCTTCATAGTAGTTTCATACCTAATATTAATATCACCCCATTGTGCAGTTTTCAGTGTGCGCGTAGAAAGAGGGGGAGAGAGAGAGAGAGAATGATAGTTTTCCTTCTTAATAAGGCATGCTGAGATCACAGGCCTGTCAAACACCTGTTGGGATTTCGACAGAGCTGGGCTTAAACCCCTGAAATGCAAAAGATCAGGTTATCATCTCTGCTTTCCACCAGAGCCCTGTGTAAAACCTCACATCCCTGGCTCCGAGGCAGTCGCCAGCTGTCTTGTGTCAACTACCAGCAAGCAGCATATCACACATCGCCCTCGCTGACTCTGCACCTTTTTACTTTCTGTTTTAGCTCTGATGCCTCCGTACAAAAGCCTTGTTGAAGTTCATCAATGATTCAGGCACTTCCAACATGCATTTAGATCTATGGAGAGACAACAAGGGGCGACAGAGAGCAGGCAAATGAAGAACTGATGTGAGTGTGTGAACTCACTTTCCCCTAAAAGTGCTCAGTGTTAAAGAGTTTTCTAATTAAGATTAAAACCGAAAGAGATTCAAAGTGAAGTGTGTAATGATGCTGACATTCCTAATTCAGACCCACTAGTCCTGGGAGTGCAGGATAAAACTCCTGATCTACCGGTCAGTTGACAATGAATGTGGCGTACTGAACTAGGACGTACTTCCCAGTTGTTTTTTTCAGATAGTCTTCAAACTTGGGGGCTTTCTATGTGCTCAGCTGGTCTGATCTCACACAAAGTGCATCCCTCAGTGCCGTGTTACTGGAGAATGCTACAGCAGCTGTTGTTCACCATGGGCTGAAACAAGGCAAATTCCAGAGCGCTCATTTTGGAAACATGGGGCAGTGAGGTGAGACGTTTGGTCCCATGTGTCTATGAATTTGTGATAAGGGTCTGGGAGACAGGAGTTTACGGGGAGGAAGAATGTGAATAGGATTACATATTGGGGGGGGGCCTTCTTGGAGCGATGTTTTACTTTATGTATGTGAGGAAGAATATGGTTCAGGGCTTGTATGAAGAAAATCACAATTCCAGTTGGGTTGTCGACTTGTAGAAAATGCATTGCAGAGATCTGATCAGAGCTGTGGAGTGTTATGATGAGAGAGATGTGGAGAAATTGAAAAGGTGGACAGACTGAAGTACAGTGCATTGGATCTTGTGGCAGCAGTATATTTACTTTTCTACACGTGTGTTTTTTTGTGGTTGGTTGTATGTCTTTGTTATTGTCAATATTACGGAGCAGTAAAGACCAAAGATGAACGTGAAAGTTTGAGGCTATCAAGCTTCCTCTTTTCTTTTCCAATACTTGGTCAATGCACTTGTTTGTTGTAGATATTCCATCCATCCATCCATCCATCGTCAACTGCTTATCCAAAGTCGAGTCGCAGAGTTGTGCTGTAGCCTATCCTGGCATTCACTGAGTGAACGGCGGAGAAACACTCTGGACGTGGCCCCATTCCATTTCTGGGCTTGATCAGTGAGGGGTTCAGTGTCTTGCTCGAGGAAATTTCGACACGCTCTCTGCAGGGACCAGGGATTTACGTGGAGCTTATGGGATTAAGGGCAGATGCCCCTCCTAACACCCACACGGAGCTTTCGAACCCGCAACATCTGGCTCATCAGTTTCCATAGCGTACACTCTACCATTGGGCTACTGCAGCCATTCAAACATGCAAAAGGAAGAGAGGAACTGCAAAGCTCTCCTTTCTTATACACGGTCTCATTTTGAGCTGTTAACGAGGACATTCCTCGCCGGAGGAGGAAGGCTTTTGTCTCCCCTTGGCTCAGGAGTAGAGTGGCGCTCGTGTTGTAGGAGTGACTCTCTTCAGAGATGTCACAGGCTGTAGTCATGCTTTTGGACAGAAAGACCTTTGCATCGTGCCTTTTAAGGTCTCAAACAAGCCCAAGGACAGACGAGGGACAGGGTGTAACATAAGAACGGTTGAGTCACCAGTTTAGGTTTGGAGGCCAAGCGTTGAGTCATCAAGTTGCTTGGTGAGGGGCGATTTGAAAGGTTTTTCCCCATCTACAGTTTGGCTGCGGCTTTGAGCTGTGGGCCGGACATGTGGCGAGTGGGGGATGCGCTGAAAGAAGAGATGATGTCACAGGACAACAGCACTGCCAGAGCGTGCCTTGCAGGAATCTGGCGGTGCAGTCAGAGGAAGCGTTCGGGCTTGGGTCCATTCTGCCTCTTCCTTATTATTACCCCCTCTCTCTCTGTTCTCATAGGTTCCAACCTCCACCTCCTCTTCCACCTTCCCACTTCCTCTCACCCAGTTCTCATCCGGTTGCCATGGAAATGTCTCTGACAGCTGTTTTTTGGTTTCCCACAAAAATGACAGTAAACTGAGCTCTTCGCCCACTCTTCCCTGTCCCTATCAGGAGCCTTCAGGAGTGAAATAGCAAAACACACACACACTATCATTGATCTGTTCTCGAGGCCAGTGATGGAAATAAGCACATAATCAAAGGCGAACTGAAAGTGTAGTGACAGCAGCGGCAACATGGAGGTGTTCCTCTGACTGAAAAGTGCTGCTATTTCAGCAGGACAAGCCTTTTTCTGTGCTGTGGTGAAACATGCTTGGGAAGATACATCTCTATGACAACCAGCTTTGTCTCATCCGCGACCAACTGCTTGCCTTAAAACTGAAATAGACGGAAACATCACAAAGGACTCTTGGGACTGGGGCGGCATAGCTCAAGGGGAAGGGTGGTCAGGTAGGTGGTTCAATCTCCAGCTCCTGCAGAAAGCTTGTTGAGGTGTCCTTGATCAAGACACCGAATCCCCAACTTCTCCCTGAGTGCTGTGCGGCAGCTGCATTCACTGCTCCATTAGAATAGGATGCTAAATGTAGAGAACAGATTCCATCAGCCTGGTCATGTGGCAAATAAAACGATTCTAATTCTAAATGTAGCTCCAATTGTTGGTCCTTCCCTTCCTTAAAGCCCTTCATAGCTCACTGAACTCGTCTCAGTTTAACACCCATTAAAATGCATGTTTGGTACAAAGTTTATCTAATAAATCCCCATCCATCTTCAACCACTTATCTAAAGCGGTGCCGTGGAGTCATGCTGGAGCCTATCGCAGCACTCATTGGGTGAAAGGCAGGGAAACCCCCTGGACAAGTCACCATTCTATCACAGAGGTTGAGCACTTAGGGCTTCAGTGTCTTGCTTAAGGACACATCAAGATGCTTTCTGCAAGAACCGAGGATCAAACCACCAACATTCAGATTCCCAGGTGACCATCCTACCTCCTGAGCTATCCTGACCCATAATATACCCCCAGTTTGTAAAGTCTACATACACACCGAGGTCATGCAGGGTTAGTGGCGTCAGCATGACCGAAGCACCAATAATCTCATGGAAAAAAACAACAACTTGTGATCATTATGGATTTTGTTAAATGATTACCATTGCTAACAGGCTCTCTGGTATCCGGAAGATGCAGCAATATTGGAGTTTACAAATAGAATCAATTAAGCACCACATGCTGTGTGGGACGAATCAGTCCATGTTTGGCAGGTTAATTGAGTCTCTTTCATTAAACATGGTTGTGTAAATGCTGTATGTCCTCTGGCCTACGATGCTAACAGCTGTACGGACATGCAGACAGTTAGATGGTTTCAAAATGGTTGTTCTTGAATGGAGATAACTGATCACAATTTTTCTCCTTTTTTAAGATGCCTTTTTGCAGCCCTGTGGTTAACACTGTTGACTCACAGCAAAAAGGTCCTGGGTCCGAATCCTGTCCCAGGTCCTGTCTTTGTTTGCATATTCTCCCTTTGTCTTTGTCGCTTTCCTGCAGTTTCCTCCCACCATCACACATACATACATGTATGTCAGGCTTAATACTCCTGCCTGTGCCACTGAGCAAGGAAAAGGGACAAATAACTGGAGTTGGTCCCCGGGTGCTCCAGCTGCTCACTGCTCCTATACACTAGGCTGGGTTAAATGCAGAGAACACATTTTGGTGTATGTATGTACAATGACAAATGAAGAAAGCTTCTTTGACCTACTTGATAGCTGGTATTATCCAGCTGATATATGCTATTATCAGAAGATAACAGTAATCGCAGTGTGCTGCTGATATGCTAACCAGCTTTACAGTGACTACAAGTTGTCATTGGTGATCCAGAGACTGAGCAGAGAAAAGAGCAGTACAAGGGCTCTATTGATTCTGTCTGGCCATGGTGTCAGCCCCACTTCTTTGTTTTACTTTTCTTTTCTTTTTTTTACTGCCATGAGGGTCAATATGAGGCTCTTGACCTTTGACCTCTCCTTAGTCAGTAATGTCCCATAAAAACAACAGGAGGGTTTCTCTCGTCTCTGTCAGACAGGC
>OMLC01042968.1:0-15697 GCA_900302585.1 Regalecus glesne | reverse complement strand
AAAGACAAATCCACTAAGTCTCTCTCTCTCTCTCTCTCTCTCTCTCTCTCTCTCTCTCTCTCTCTGTCTCTCTCTCTCTCTCTCTCTCTCTCTCTCTCTCTCTCTCTCTCTCTCTCTCTCTCTCTCTCTCTCTCTCTCTCTCTCTCTCTCTCTCTCTCTCTCTCTCTCTCTCTCTCTCTCTCTCTCTCTCAGGGATGTTTCGGCTGAAGTACACTCCTCATTCGGACAGTCAAGACTCAGGGGAATAGCTAACGCCGTGGAGATACACCAAGGGAATAGAGAGCAGCCCACCTCCGCTCAGACTGGGAACAGTTGTGCCTCAAGTTGTTTCTGAGGCCCGCGGGTGTGACGGAGGGGATGCTTCTGCTATCAACGCACTTTTCTCTGTTTTCATGGAGATTAATTGAAAGGGAAGGACGACACTATCCTAAGACCTTTGCCAAGCTTCACGCCTTGGAGATGCTCAGTAGCAGCCAGGGGAGCCTGAGAATGTCAAAAGGACGAAGGCAGGAGCAGATTTATTTGTTTTATATGCTTTTACTATGTCTTATGAGGGGGAGGTGGGAGGAGTGGGAACAGGAGGAGGTGTGAGTGGGATAGGAAGCGGTGGATGGAAGGAGACCTGGGCTGGAGGAGACGTTTGGGTCGTTCAGCCTTTATCACAGAGAGACGGTGATCTGCATGTGAGGTGTGTAACTGCACTTCTCACAGAGACAAAGCTGGAACTCTGTCTCTTCCCCGACTACGACCTTCATCATCAGCACTTGTAGTGATGCAATCACAGAACACCCTCTGACTTCTGACATGGTGCAACCGCGGTCAGAGCCGGTACATAAAGCCTCCTCCTGGTGCACCACAGTAGGATTTTTGACCGTGGTTTAAGAAACAAGTGTTGTTTAGTCTGCAAAATGGGAAAAGGGATTTGAAGAGGTACAATCACAGTCAGAGTCTGTAGGTTTAAACTAAGGCGTGAGCGTTTCAAATGATCATCTGGATGCAACACTCGTAATGTTTGCAGAGTTGGAAAACATCCATTTCGGAGTTACTATACTCATTCAGATCTGATCTCCGCAGCGTTGCATGCTGGGATCTCCAGCAGAGTTGACAGCAGCTCAACGAATGGTTGGAAAAGCGTTAGCTAGTCGAATACATTTCAGTGCAGCGTGCATGCTTAGCTAACCTTCCATTACATCCCTCTCGGGTCGGTTTTAGGTTGCGTCTTCTGCCCTCCAGAACCCAGCCAGATATCCCAGCATGCAAAGCTGGAAAGATCAGATCCAACTCTCCCAAACGGGAATGCCGAACACGGTGGTGCAAGGGTTAGCACTGTTGCCTCAGAGCAAGAAGGTCTTCGTTCGAACCCCACACCAGGTCCCTGCTGTGTGGAGCTTTGTATAACACTGCATACTTTACAGGTATTAAAAGGGAAATAATCGTGATTATAAGGACGTAGAGCAGTACAGGCTAATGCTGTCCCTACAGGCTAATGATGCCCCTCGAAATACAAATCTGCGTTTCCCCCAAACCGTTAGTGGCCATGTAATTCACTAGGCCAATGGGACGTCATGTGATTACAGATGCCGGCCCTGATTGGGTGGAGGGTTGCCCTTTTTCCAGGTTAGTCCAACAGCCCCTCAGAATGTCTGTGCATGTTAGTGCCCCGTTGTCAACATTATCTCTACTCACATCGCTGGCGGATGATCTATGAATGTGGAAACTTAAGAAAATGTGAATATCAACAGCTGTATATTAACGTACTAAGACTTGATACAGCTGCATGTACCATCGTTATTCGCTTTCTATCGTGTCATCCAGCCTCATGGCAAACCAGGGATTAAAAGTTCACATTCAAAAATTGTCCACCAGTGATGTCCCCTAAGGTCACTTCCACATATGGTATCCGTGACATTTCAGAGATACACGGAAGACTGCTCTCCGTCATGGAGCATTGTTCACGATCATGATGGCTTCCCTTTAAGAAGTAATTACAAACCGTTGTGGCTTTAACCGTCCACATCTTGGTTTCCATGAATTCTGACACTGATTTTACCCTCATAGCTTTAAAAGCCATCTTGAGCTTACCAACCAAATGACAGTTTAAGAATGTGGAATTTGGTAATCAAGCTCTTCAGTGGGTTTACATTGAATCCCTCAGACTGGATCGATCCAGCGATCAAACCAAAGATACATGTGCATCAAATCATAAGTGCCGTGTGTAGCTTCCTCCGCTCAATGCTGCCCTCTGCTGTACGCCAACCTAAACAACAACAACAATCAACACCATTGAGACGCTGTCACTTGATCATTTTAAGTATGCTTGTTAGAGCCCCGTGAACCAAGTCTTTGTATTGCTTGAAAAAGCTCCCATGAATGAAGTCATATGCAGGACCCACCCTCCTGGAAACACAAAGGACAAACTGATCTGAGGTCAAACAAACTAAAACATCATCAGCCATTCAGCAACCCTGACTGGTCATATGCACTGGGGAAGCCTCATATACTAAGGAAAGGAAAGGATTCCCTTATCAGTCCCACAAGGGGAAATTTGGATTTCTCTGCATTTTTGACCCAACCTATTGTATAGGAGCAGTGAGTTGCCAACAAATGGCGCTCGGGGAGCAGTTAGGGGTTAAGTGTCTTGCTCAAGGACACCTCGACATGTTGTGTGCAGGACCGGGGATCGATCCTGTAACCTTCCGATTGCAAGACGACCGCTCTACCCACTGAGCTATGCCGCCTCAAAGACATAGACTAGACATAGATCGTTGAGCAGGTCAGATCCTCAGAGGTGTCAGATTCACCTAGAATAAAATATTCCTTCAAATACTCAACCTCACACCTTTACAATACCCTCAGCAGGCTCCATCATAATAACAGCAAACCCCAGCAAGCTAGTTAGCAAACAACTAAATATGTACATGTATATGGAGGCACCAGATCCGGTTTTACGGTAAATGCAAAACCTCCAAAGACTAGAGAGGGTGTTGTTCCAAGTCAGCTGGTTTATGTTTGACTCCAGTTTTTTCTTTTGGTTCAAAGGTGTCTGGCCTGACGGATTGCTTCTTTCTGAAAGGCCATTGTAATAGTACATGCCTCTGTCACCTGCATACATGCGTTGTGTGTGCTCTCGCTGTGTGCTGGCCAGCTACCATCTGTTAAACGCTAATGTACACCTTTCAAAACAGTGCCTGAGATTCAACTTTGGGTCACCTTTGAGTGGATGGGCCTTTCTACCTCTGGGCCGGCTTGATGGCGTATTGGACGCTGTTGTCAAATCCAGCCCCTCTGATAAGGGACAAGGAAGGGTAGCATTTCAAGATGTGCCGTGTCTTTATTTTTATGTACTTTAAAGCCTTTTTGCAAATGAAATGTTTTGTTGGAGGTCTGCTTTTTTTCAAAAGCTGACGTCCAGACTCTTTACCTCTGTGCAGAGGACTACCAAGTGCAGCCAAAGAAAGTTAGCGCCCTTTAAGTTTAATGACGTTTCGTTTTTCCAGCCTGGGTTTCGTAGTCAAATAACATTTTCTGTCCCAAGGAAAACGGGCGCAGTCTCAATTTTATGGATAACGTACAGTTTTTTGTGAGGTTTTGAATCGAAGCTGCAGGTTTTCATTGGTCACTAATGGACGGAGGTTAAGGCAGTTTAGTTATGGACTTTAATGAGTCTTGCCAGCTGCATGGTTCAGGAAAAGGGAGAGGATCATCTGAAAAGATGTCACAGGGTTTGTGGCGATACGTGTAGAAGCGGATGTTCAGGGAAGTGTAAGCCACCTGGTTGTGGCCATGAAGCAATTGTTCGCCCAAGCGATTTGAGGTTTCAGGCTTTGCTGTTGAATGCACAGCTCGCCAGCGTGGTGCATAAAATGAGGGAATTTGTTCAAAAGCAGGAAGATCGATGATCTGCAACAGCATCTCACGCAGTTTGATCTGAAGCAACTTCCTGCAGCATTATTGGACAAACCCCTATAAATGAGACACTGGGCTGGACCCAGTCTCGTGAAGATACGAGGACGTGCAGTCCTTCAGCATCCAGTCAGTACCCCTGGAGGGCACGACACAGGGACATGGGGTGTTGTTTTAAAGTAGTGAACACTACAAAGGCTTTTTTGATTTTAAATAGTTATTGTGGGTTTGCATAAAATCTTCGTTTTACGTGTTTGCTTTGGAATAATGTGCAACATGCATACAATGTCTACAGATAGGCGGAAGATCCCTGGCTCATTATTAACCGGACTTACCATCAAACATGGTTTCAGTTTGGGTGAGAGGCGACGTGGTGTCATGTAAATCAGAGGAATTAAAACTTTCCAGGCCTAAACTAAATCACCGTCACTGACAACAGGAGACTTTAAGGTCCTGGTTAGCCAAATTCTACCACATGCAACGCCAGCGTTGAACCCTAAACCTGCACCAAATCCAATTTGGTCCATAGGCATAGTAGCACTTAGGCCCATCAAGGGGTATAGGGTTTGATCATTTAGTTTACTTGCTTGGCTGTGTTTTCCTAAAACAAACCAAATTCAGCAAAGAGAGAAAGTACAGCATTCTGCATTGAAAGAGAAACCACAAGGCAGCTACAACTCATGTGATGGAGCCTTTACACCCAACTCAAGAAGTAGAAACAGAGATACAGGTTCGACATCTTCAGCCAGGACGTGTCCGGTCATTTGACGCTGATTGTAGAGCCAGGGGCCGCTGATACTCACTAGGGTCACTAGAATGAACGCTCCAGTGCACACATCCGATTTGTCTAGTTTATATTCTGCTTCATGTACATTTGCCTTCATGTGATTACAACTTCAAAAATGCAAATGATCTTGTTTGCTCATTTTCTAGGTCACATTTTATATGGCTGACTGTGTGTTAGTTGTTTTATATTTCAGAATCAGAGGTTTTTGGTAAGAAAAAGAAGAAAAATAATAAAACATTTTCTCATTCTGTCTCTGCAGTGTTATGTATTCTGTCTCACATTCTCTCTGGTGTCCTACCGTCGGTGGCCTTTGCTGTGACACTGGGTCCACATCCACAGGTGACCACACAGGTCAGTGTTAGCAACGTGGAGATGATGAAGCGACACACGGTCCAAGATGAGCTGCAGAATAGAGCATCAGTTTATGCAAGTGGCTGACAGTCTGTAGGATCAGGATCAGCACAAGACAGCTGCTGTTTAACTTCATTACCATGACCACACGTCCTCACGCCATTTTCAGATCACGTCGTCCTTCTCAATGTGTATGTGGCACTATGCTGGTCCACAACAGTTGACTTGATTTAAAACTTTTATTCATTTTTAAACTTACTTTATTTTAAAATGCGCCACAATAGCTCTCAAAACTACAAACCAACTTACGTTGAAGCTGGAGCGGCATTGGTCAGGAGGTCGACGGTTGTTTAGTAATCGGAAGGTCACTGGTTCAAACGCTGGCTCCTTAAGGAAGCGTGTTGAGTTCTTGAGGAAGACACTGAACCCCTGACAGCTCCTACACGATGGGATGGGTTAGCTACAGAGAAGACGTGACAATGACAAATGAATAAAGTCTCTTCATCTTAGAACTTTGCACTGTACACAACACATGACACACACACAAGATCTAGTTAGCCAGTGGCCGTCAGCCCTGGTCCTCACACACACCTCCTGTACTGCTGGTTAACTACCCTCACCTGCCGTGATAAGATGGCTGCAGCCCCTGACTCGACAGGTGAACGTAATGAGCGATGTGGTGGTTCACAACGCCGGTGTAGGAGCCGTTTAAAACACAGACGGAGATACGTTTGGGTGTTGAAGAGCCAGGAAGTCCCGCTCTTTATTTCGCAAGGGACAATCCAAACAACCACTCCTTGTCGCAGAAAATTTACGTCACTACCTGGCTAGGTAGCATGGGTAATGTAGTCAAGGAAAACTAGCAAGGATAGGAGAACGTTGTTTATGGATGTTAACATGGGGGAGGTCGCCGTCAATTATAACCGCTCAGACGTTCTAATTCTCCTGTGTGTGAGTGGCCACCACATGTCCGCATTTTATGATGAACAATGTGTCGCCTCGGTGGTCGAAAAGAGGAAATGGCGCCCTTGCGCAAAATAAAATTTTCCATGGAACTATGATACTGTAACGGTACTGACAGTTCTATCGAGTCAGATGCTATAGTTTACTAGATAGCGTGCTTACACTGGATGCAAAATGCCCAGTTTCAGTTCCCGGTTGTGCTCCATGACTTCAACTATATTGCTCAAAGCACGACATTACTGGTGGAACTTCTGAGAAAAGCCTCACAGAAATGAAGGAAACCCCAGAATGGACCAAGCAGACTTACCTCATCACAGGAGTGCCGAGCAAGCCCCCAACACCAGAGACAGCTGTCTACTAGAATGGCCACGGCCTGGGAGCTAAGGGCAGAGGTCAAACAGTGCCTCAGGCTCCAACAGGACATCATCAGCACAACCTGTTTAATCTGGCCCAGAGCAGCAGGCTTATCCTTTGGGAGGAGCACATGGAGGAAGAGTGTGGAAAACTAAGAAGATAGGCATTGGAGGAGAGCAATCAAGATCTGGTGCATAGTAGGGCAAGAGGTGAAGAAGGCATCGCAATGCCTGTGGCTGAGCGGCTGATCAGCAAGAAAGTACAGCACCAAAACACCTCATGAAGGGACTTGCCTGAGGATGAGCAAGTACAATTAGGCTGCATGTCAGCTTATTTGGGGCATTATATGATGTTCTCATCCAATATGACCAGTGCAGAGGTCCTCACACAACTGTGTTGCCTCTGTGGTTATATTAGTAAAAGCAGCTCGAGGTCCAGATTCACATTCACACAACACGTGCTTGATCCCCATGGTGGTCTCACAAGTCTGACTTTCACTCAAAAGTGGATGAGCAGAAAAAAAGTGGACGAGCAGACACAATGCAGACGACACAAACTGAACTATCAAATGAGGCTTACTGGACAACCATCCCTGAACAGATCAACACCCAAACTCATCTTTCAACTTTTTTCAACCTCTTTATTGTTTACAAAATACCAACAGAAATGCTCCTGAGGAGCCTGTGATACTGCTGTCTAAAGGTGAGGCTGTTGGAGTGAAACAGAGGAGTAGGCGGAGAGGTGGCACTGAAAGAAATCGCTCCACCCCTCTGTTACAAACCCACAATGGTTTCTACCACAAAAGAAAAACACCTTGTTACTGCTCAGACTGTGAAGAATGTAGACATGTCAGACGAGAACATTCAAATACATTAAATAAACAGAACAGAAGGTGTCTGTCGTATAAAAGCATCTAAAACGCCATCGTGTTTCTCTTTAAAGATGACAGCGAGGGCGTGGGGAACAGAAAACAGCGTTATATATGCAAAGAACTAACTGAAGCCAGGCGGGACAGTTGAAATGCACCTCTCCCTGCAGAGCAAGGCCATGACACTGAGCACGTTTACTACGAGTCTCTCAAAAGACTCCTAACATCACAGCAATTTCTACTTCATTTGAATGAAGCGACTTAAGCGACATAGCTTTGATGGTTTTAGCTCACACACTCAATCACACACACGCCACCACAAAAGACAGCTGAACCGCTCGTGCCTGTCTACACACACATGAATCCATCTTTCCTCATCTCGGTACATTCTCTGGAGTGATGCAGAAGAACACTGAGGAAAAGGACACAAGCAATAGCATTAGCAAGGCTCATTTACTAGCCACCGCCCTTCCCACGACCACCCATAACATCGACCATAGTCTCTATCAACATCATCATGGTAGCCATCAGGACCGTCACATATGCAACCAAAACACTCATTACAATGTCCCAGGCTGCCGGTTGTAATGATGACTTTGGCTCTTTCACAGCTAGTCGTGTTATCATCGGTACAACCAGGCCTTTCTGAGACTACAATTGTCTGTTTTAGATGTAGGCGTTGTCCACATCTTTCTATTGCACAGATTTGTGAAGCTACAAGGTAAGGAAAATAACGTTTTAAAGAGGACCTTTCTAGGAAATAATTAACCATCTTGCAATGGACAAGATGACACACAGTGAAGACGCACTGACTACTGGATATATATTCCTTGATCTGTGTGACACTCGGCATCTTTCTCAAGCAGAGATGCTTTGGGTTTATGAGACTGAATCCCAAAGATGGACCCGGTGCGCCGGAAACACATGTGAACCCAAAACCACCCCACTAACAAAACTCTCTCTGTGGCCCCTGTCCGAGGCCGAAACCTCACAAAACTGAGGCTGTCATCATCAATACTCTGAATGAAAGTACACTGGTGGTGTCATCCCAAAAGCCGGGGACAGGGACGAGTCACTACTGGAAAGGTGGAAAAAATCTCCAGTAAAGTGCCATGACTGCCTATATGAGCCAATGGTGGAGGAAATGAGGGAGACTTGAGACAATTGGCCCAAGTCATATAGAAATGACTGTGAACACCGAATCCCATCAGTGATTGCTGTGGGACAACAGAACCATATGCAAAAGGAAGAAGTTATTTTTTCCGCAGTCCGCTGAAGCATAAACAACAATGAAAGAACTTCCCCGGCAGCAGCAGCTTTGTGTATTATCAATCAAAGTAAGTCCGAGTTGGGGAAATGCTTTATACTTGCTGTTGATTATGGCTTGTGTCTACCATGGATGATGAACAGGGTATAGTTTATGTATTTCATCACAGTGCAAACTAAACTAGTCAACTCACATGTGGTGGTACACTACTGTGTGTTTATGTGCTTTTCTGTTCCAGGAGAAAAACTAGGAGGCGGAGCAGGAGTAAAACTATACAAGCCCTTCAACGACAGGTATACATGTGCATGTGTGAGTGTGTTGTCCCAACATTAAAAGCTAAGTATGTGCATACTGCAAGCAGATGGCCTTGTTGAGGACTGGGTAAGAGTTAAAGGCGTCACGAGTTAAAACTATCATTGTCCAATCATTGGTCAGGTGAAACCAGAAGGAAAGGTCTGTTCATTGGGCAGTCAGGTTGTTGCCAAAGGTCTCCTGGGAGGCATACACCATGTAGAGGAAGCCATCTTGGTCCCGCTCACGCTCATACACCTCTGAGATGGCTGCTGACACCGAAACCATGCTGTGACCGTTGACCAATAGGAAGAAAGCCTGGTTGGAGTTCAGCTGGAGGCGTCGCCTGTTATTGGAAGACAAAGAGAGTTAGCATGATAGCTTCAATATTTATGAACCCATATGCCATTAAAGCATTGGTGGATGCTATTTACACATTGCAGACAATATTTCAAATGGATTCACTGCATAAAAAGACAAGCTTATCAAGAGCATTATGTCTCATATTTATTATCATACTTCAAGATATTTTTCCCTGGGGTGCTCCAGCTGCCCAGGATGGGTTTAATGCAGAGGACAAATTTCATTGTAAGAATACGATTACCACACACACACACACATGACTGAGTTTTCCATTTTCAAGCTGATGTCAAGGTTTTTGAAAGCTTAAATGGGTGGACTGTGTTGAACACTGGCAAGAAGATTCTGAAGAAATACATTCCAATAATTGACAGGAAGGTAGGACCATTCCAGCATCTCCTACCTGATGATCTTAATGAGCTCGCTCATGTTAACGTGGTCTGGCACTAGGAATTTGGTCTTGTCCAGGATGGGAAGCTGTTTCTCTCCTTTGTACCGCTCAATGATCACCTACAGGACACACAGACATGGTAAGGCCTCTGGAGAGACACTGCTGATTTTCGTGGTTACTTTAAGGCCTGATACTATGAGGCAATGTCAAGGACAGGCGTCATGATCGATAGGATGATGCACTTGGGGAGCAATTAGGGCTCAATATCTTGCTAAAGGACACTCCAACACACTCGTCTGAAGGAACCAGGAATCGAACCATAAATCTTCCAATTACATGACAACTGCCCTATCTCTTGAGCTACACTGGCCCATGTTCAACATAATGTCTATATATCTTATGTAGTACTCTATATCTTTGGGGATGAGACTCTGTTGGAAGCTATAATACCAAGTGGTCTTCTTTGTCTCTGAAATTCTCTGACACCCAGGATCATCCTCTTGGAGCTCCCTACCCCCATGCTTTCAATATGGTCATCTAAATGGAGTTATATTACAGTGACACTGCATCTGGCCTCTGCTCAGAACATATACCAAGACTAGGCAGCTTATAACCCCAGGAGAGAACACAGCACACACAGAGAGATAAGCGAGTACAGAAACGTGGGGCTGAAAGCCGTTTCTGTGTGTCTCTTCATTCAAAACTAGAGGAATGCTTAATTGGGAGAGCAGATGGGAAGCAGTGGAGATATTCTATCTCAGGTGTAACAGGAGGCATGTGTCTCTGTGTGTATGTGTGTGTGTGTGTATGTGTGTGTCCAAATGTACAACTGTCTATAGAAAGCAGGTGGATCTATAAATGATAGGGATCATAAAGATGAGCTACATTGCAAGCTGGAACAAAGAAACATCTATTAGCAATTGATGGAATGCGGCGCCCTGACCTAAAAAGTCCCCCAAAAGCTCCCAAGCACACATAAAGTGAACAAAGAGAACCTTTCAACATGCTCAGCAGTCAGGATCTGTCCAGGAATCGCTGATATTCACATTTCTCATCAAAGTGTTGTTTTTTTTCCCGTCCATCCCTTCAGCCACTCTCAAACTTCTTCTATTTTGATGGTTACATAACATGATCCTGGACGACTACAGATAGCAGCTCTCTATTTCAAAGTGATTCAAAATGTACATCACATTGAGCGAGCCGTTATCTCGTCGTTTACATACCGACACACAGCCTCTGCACATGTCTGTGTTAGTTCGGAGACGTGTGTTCAACTCACAGGTATCTTGTTGGGGTGCTGCTCCCGGATCAGCCTCACATCTTCTACCCTCTGTTCTGCAGACAGAGACACAGGAAATAAGAGGTTAGCCAAATAGCTGATAAACCCGGCATGGCAGACTGACTGAAGGCAGCTCTGCATGCAAACACACGGAAATGGCAGACATATCGGTCTGTGGATAAAAAAAGGGCTAGTATTCTGACTTGCAGTGAGCCAAAGATATTAGCAGACAGACAAATGCTTGTTTAAATGTTCTTGAGCAAGACACCGAACTCCAAATCTGCTCCCTGGGTGCCAAAATGGTGGCATCTCACTGCTCCTATATAATAAGATGGGTTCAATGAAGGTTTCCTGTGGTAATATACCAGCAAATAAATAATATTCTGTCTCATCTGAATAAGAGCCATTTCATGAAGGAGAAGCTTAATTTGCCTTCAAAATGACAAAAGATGAGTTAGATGAGTCATCTGCCTCCCTATAAGGGAAAATCCCAACAGAGCCACTCCAACTTTTCTGAACTTTGACCCCATTTAAAACCATCCGTTACTGGGCCAAAGTAAATGGGGCCGTGGTGAGAGACAACACCATGGGTGTTTGGCACTTTGAAACTGGCACGCCAACATCACATGACGGCGACAGATATGACGAACTCGATCATGGTGAAGTGAAGAACTCCCCATCCCCACAATCTTCTGCCTCAGCTTCAACAACGGAGACATCACCACTATAACTCTCAAGGCTAAAATAATTGAATAGATTAACTGATGCTTTTCCTTGGCTAAACCATTGTGGTCCATACTTATTGTAACAGCACTGAGGAAAAATTTCGTTCGAAGAGGACCTGAGAGGCTGCTATCAGATAAGCAAATTGAATCACAGATTTCATACAAATGTTACAGAGAACAGTGTTTATCTAACAGGAGATATCAATCTACATGTAACCTTTGGAAGTGAGGGGCATTGTTCGATGATTAGGTTTGGACTAGGTTTACTGTGCAGAGGACAGGGAAGATCTGTGATTGTATACGAGTGCATGTGTCTGTGTTCTGTATATTTCCCCTTTGTTTCCCATGACTCAACAATCCTTAAGTCATCCGTTTGGAAATGGTTAGTTATTGTATGAGAATGCTTTGAGCTATGATTGTCAAGTATATCAACTTGGGTTATTTCATATACAGATCTTGTATTCAACTGGTGTGGTTTTAGCCCTTGTTGGGATTTGACTTAGATTTATCTTCACATTTAAGGCACATTACATCTACATTAAGCATAATTTATTTGTCATTGTACATACATACAATGAAATGTGTTCTATGTATTTAACCCATCCTCTTGTAGGAGCAGTGAGAAGCTGCAGCTAGCGGGGACCAACTTCGGTTATTCTTCCTATTGCCTTGCTCAGGGGCACAGGCAGGAGTATTAACACTAACGTACATGTGTTAGACAGGAAGAACATGCAAACTCCACACATAGGACCTGAGACAGGATTCAAGCCCAGGACCTTCTTGTTGTGGGGCAAAAGTGCAATCCTCTGGTACATTACATTAACATACGTATATCACATTGAATTCAAGGCAAACCTGAATGTAGTATTGCTATTAAGGTCAACTACAATGTACTACAGAATATTCTATCAGTACTCATAGAGCGCAGAAATACGGCTGAAAACATGCTGATGTAATATTTCCAGTTTCTCACGAGTTCATGATGCGTAAATGTGGAAAAAGAATATAAATAACTCAAAATGGAGCCTCCGCAAGGAAACAGCTTGACCGAAAGTACATTCAAAACACAGGAATCAAACTTGTATCAATACTCCAAGTTCATCTGCTCTTCGTGTCCTTCACCTCTTTAGTACTTTGTTCTTGACAGAGGGCGGAGGCCCACTAACAGTTTGGACAAACTGTTCCGACGATCACTTGGCCACAATTAGATGTTTTGTCATAAGAACTCAGAGTCGGAGCAAAACACTAGAGAGGACGAAGCATGGTCGAACCGTGGACACACACACACACAACTAACTCACAGCTAGGATCCGACAGCCTGTGAGGCCTTTGGGCCTAATGTGGGTCAAAAGAGAAAGTGATACAAGTATAGCCTTCAAACAATATGAAAAAAACAATATGTAAACTCCATACTTCTTGCATGATATCATTCGTTCCCAAACATCCCCATCCCCCAATCCTGCAGTTCCCTGTGTCCGTCCTGCATTTCGACACACTTTGTTTTGCTCCCAGCAGTCTGATCCAAATCAACACGAGTAGAATATGGAAGGAGGAGAGATCCAGAAGGAGGGTAATAACTCGTTCTTTTCCAATTATCAACCTCAACGACGAGAGGCACACAGGTATGTTTAGAGACCATTTCCGATCACCTCGTTGGGCGATTTAACAAGGTCGTAGTCCTTTATGGAGAAACCCTTTAAGCTATTTACACGTTTGCACAGACTGCTGAGAGTGTGTACAGACACTTCAGGATCTTAACGACACGGGCCCCGCTGTGTGAGCCTAAAGCCCCCGGAGATAACGCCAACCAGCTTGCCTCGATGTCGACGACCAGGGCTGCTCTGTCCGCTCCTGCCGACACCACAAAATCGTCTTTTTCCAAATCAGACGAGTTGAACCAAATAGCAAAGGAGTTTCTCGTGTTTGTACGTGTTTTGTTTTCTGATGCAGTGTTGTTGTAAAGAGGGGCTTGATACTCACCAAGCGTCCTTCTTTGTTTGAAGGTTTTCTCAGAAGGCATTTTGCGTCAAAGTCAACCAGTTTCCCAACCGAAGGAAAAATATGGCAGCGATTTTTACATAAAAGGAACGCTAGAAGACAAACTGCTGACAATATATAAAGCCGTGTTTTGACTGTCTGGTATAAAAAATAAAGATATCTATATAAATATTTAAGTTGGACGAGCTCAGATGCTGCAGCCGTCGGACGCCTTGTCCGTGTTTGTCTCTGTTTGTGGAAGGACAGGCAAAACAAACTGGTCAGCTGACTTCTGACGTCATGTGCCTCTCCCCCTCACGTCAGTCCCCTCTCAAATTCAAATGTGCTTTATTGACAAAGAAAGCATGTTCACATTGACAATGTCGCGTAAATATTAAATGGACTTGTTCTCATACAGCGCTTTTCTAGCCCAGGGGCCAACTCCCAGCGCTTCACAAATGCCTCACATTTACCAAGTGACGCCCCAGGCAACAAACTCGCAACGTATGAGTTGCAGAAATGCGTTCTACCCACTGAGCCACCGAGGCCAATTTATTTGTAGAGTCGATTATCACAAATGACAAATATGCCTCAGTGGACTTTAGACTAACACAAAATCCTATCCTTAGGGGTCACCACAGCAGATCATCATCTCCATCTCTTCCTCCATATCTTCTTCTGTCTCACCAGCCACCTGCATGTCCTCTCTCAACACATCCATAAACCTCCTCTTTGGTCTTCCTCTTCTCCTCTTGCATGGCAGCTCCATATTCAGCATCCTTCTCCCAGTATACCAGCATCTCTACTCCATACATGTCCAGACCATCTCAGTCTGGTCTCCCTGGCTTTGTCTCCAAACCCTCCAACCTGAGCTGTTCCTCTGATATACTGGTTCCTGATCTTGTTCCTCTTCATTATCTTGGTATCTCATTGGATAAGAAATAACTCCTTTACAAACAACAACAACCCTTTAATATGGAGAAAACGTAGGAAGAAAGCTCAGGGAAATAATCTCTCTCCCAAGATGGAGAGGCGTGCAATTGATGTTGTATAAGAACAAGATGGCTTGTGTGCCAGTGGAGCTACTGTTGTCAAACAGTCAATCAATGAATATAACCACAAGAGGTCTAACTATTCTACATCAAATCTCATCAAATCCACTAGATTCTATTTATCCTCCTGAATGTTGTCTCTTTGGCTCACTCTAAATATCCACTGTGCAAATTAATTTGTTGTTTTGCTTTTGGGCAACAGGCATGGGTGCAAGTCCATGAATATCGGGATGTCCTCCAGGGCTTTACCTGTGGCTTACATCCATAGGTTTAGTTTAGAGATGAGGCTGCAGTTTGTTGATTTGACCAGCAGATGGAGAACTTTGATCGCCTGTTGCAGCTTATCAGTCCTGGGAGGGTTTAAATGTGGACCATGTTCTCCTGCACAGCTCAAGCATCCCTACAGGCAAGTCCTATGGTCCACTTCGACTACCATTTCCACATCCCTGTGTCCGTGTCGAGGCTCGGCTCTGTGGGTGAGAGGGCCTTGTCATAGGGAAGCCTAGGTTAATTTATCTGCTAGCTCACCGTGTTCACATCCATTATGAAGCCTGTCCCTATTTGAAACAGCGTGGAACTGTAGCCTCGAGACCCACATATGAAGAGCATTCTGCCTCATGAAACAGAAACCAAACACTCAAAGATGATGCTGATACCGTGACTGTGGACAGACCCGGTCTTCCTTACTCCCCCCGGCTCTCTTGTCTGGCTCTGTAGAAACGGGTAATATTACGGGGTGTTTGTTGATGCTTAAAAGGCCTCCCTGTGTGCTGAGTTTTATGCAGTGCCTGCTGAGAGAAGACCGGTCCATGGATGTTTTCTCCTGACCTCCTACTGGTACTTACTCAGGTATGCATATGCATGTCTGTGTGTCTACTGTGTACTGGCCCCCACCCAGCAGTGTGTCTAATACATATACGTATGAAACCAGTGACTTCATGCACACACACACACACACACACACACACACACACACACACACAGTATCCTCTGCAGCAGTCATGCTGTGTGCTCGTCCCAGCATGGGAGAGGTCCTGGGGTTGGCCAGTGTGTGAGTGTGTGGTGTAATAAGCATCCATCTTTCTTTCAGCAGTCACCGACAGCTGTAGAGGCTGATAAGACATCATAG
>OMLC01042967.1:0-18010 GCA_900302585.1 Regalecus glesne | reverse complement strand
AGGATGATACATATTCATGAACATTTAGAAAGTAAATATGCCAGCTTTCGTCACCTAGCTAATTCTTATCTGTTGACCCAAACAATTAGGGGTTCAGTGTCTTGCTCAAGGATACTCCAACACACTTTCTGAAGGAACTGGGGATTGAACCACCAATCTTCCAATTAAATAGGTGGCATAGCTCAGGGGATAGGGCGGTCATCTAGCTAACAGAGATTGATGGTTCGATCCCTGGGTCCAGCAGAAAGCATGTTGAGGTGTCCTTGAGCAAGTCAAATAATCAATAGGTTCTATTTACATCATAGGTAGATTAATCTCTGTGCAAAGTATGCACTTTGCCAGCTAGTTAACTCGTGGATTTTGCTTCACGATGGTATGCATGTCAATAATAATGTGCAAGCACATTTTTTAACACATCATATAATGTAGACACATTTCTCAAGTCGGAATCTTTGATATGACAGTGGCGAGATAAAGGGGGTCCATGTATGTGACCCCTAAACTGTCGCAGGCCCCAATGCTTCTGCATTGCCTGTATATATGGTAATTTCTACTCCATTCTCTACTTTTAAGATGCTGTTTAACCCCATCAAGGCTTGTATGATCAGTTCTTCCACTGCTAGGGGATAAAAATTTTTTCATAATCAGCCAGTTTTTATATTTATCCTTTATGGCACGCAAAAGGAACTAATGGAGAACTTTAATTCAACATGCTTATGGGATAGCCACCGCGCACTACAAATCAGCAACCAAAAGGTACTGCGGGCCTACGACAGAGGTGAAATTAAAAATGTTATGGAGTAAATGTGGAGAGGCTTCAATCATTTTTTTTCTAATTCGGTTTGCTTCGAAACTCAGATCCTATTAAAAGAAGAAAAAAACATGCCAGAATTTTCTTCAGATGTATGATCACACTTTTAAATGAAATTTCAATTAAGTCAAAGGATAGTGGCAAACATTATAAATCCTGTTTGCTGAACAGGATTACAGGAACTGGTGTTCAGATGAAACACTGTTATGAGTCAACAGGAAAAAGGATTTTCCTTCTGTCATGCTGAACAGTTGTTGCAACCTGAGTGTCCGGTTCCAGTCCCATCCTATCAATCACCTCAGAAATGCACCAGTATTCAGTAATATACATGATTACCCACTGATGTGTAAGAAGTCTCTGACTGCTTTTAATGGAGACAACATCAAGTACACATTCAGATAGCTCCTTTGGACTGTGATTGCATTGTTTCCCACAAAGTAAACACATCATTAGGTTTGTTTAAGCCTATTTCATCAGAAATGGTTTGGATGATTTTTCCCCCCCACATACAAAACAATCATGTCACTTTGACATATGACCCACTGCACACTGCCGTAGGTCATTACTACTGTACACTCTCATATTCGTTGACTCACAAATTGTTCATTGAACACACGCTGAATGCGTACTTATCACTTATTTCAAATGTGCGCTCGTCTTTTTAAAAAGCCTTTATAAGAGCCCCTCCACTCTTAGGAATGATAGTCCTGGTTTTCTAAAGCTGCTACAAGGAATTTTTCCCTGATTATTCATCAGTCTCGGTTCAATCTCAACGCCTCGGTGTGACCGACATGAGCATACGAAAACACCAGTGAGAGGATTACATATTGTTATATGATAATTTCAAAAGGTTGTGTCTGGGTCAGATTCCCAGCAAAACCTGAGGACATGATTTACAGCACGCAGACCAGATGCATAGCCACTATTAGAGATAGATTACCTCATCGCTGCATATGTTACAAACAGCTGGTTTTTCAAAACACCACGGCATCTCTCATTCTTCTCTTTATAACAAATACACAAGCTTAGGCTAATGCAAAATGAAGTCAGTCATCTGTGCAACACCACCACTTTTATCCACAAGGCTGTGCAAAGTCAACAACGAGAAACAAAAATCTTCGAGCAGCTTTGAATCCAGTTTCGGTTTAAGTTTTTTGAGGACATTGTTTATAATAAATCAACCGATACTAAGCACAGCAATAATCCATTTATGATCAAACAACCTGTCAAAACAGTCAGCTTTGGTTCGAGACACAGGGAGTAATATCTAAAGTTACGAATGAATGCCCCCCCCTGTTTCTAGCCATAGACACTTGTACATATTCACTTTTAGTTCTTCTTGACTTTAGGGCTTCTTAAGAGACAGTCCATCATCATGTATTTGTTGATCATTTTAAAATTGGGTGGGAATTTCAGTCACTGGTCTCTCAGCTGGTTTATATCATATCTCACAGACCATTTTCCACTGGCTTGGACCGCTCTATCAGGCACCTTTTAAAAAAACCAAAGTGGAGTTCCTCTCTGCTGTGGGTCCTGTTTTGTTTTCCATAATGCTCCCTTCCACTCATTCTAATAATTCATAGCCGCAACACTGCCTTTTATTGTTATGCTGATGATACACAGCTGTATTTGCCCGTTAAACCGAATGACAGCCTTGTTTCTCTGAACGACCATGGTCGATATTAATTGCTGAATGTCTCAAAATGATCATGCTCAACAAAAACAAAACTGTTATACTTGGCCTGGAAGCCCTTGATAGTCTTGAACATCATGACTACCTGGCAGTTACTGTTAAACCAGTTGCCAGAACACCATTCAGTGTGTCGTTCAGGAATAATCAAAAAAAAGTAGATCAATGTTATCCTTTTATGACTTGGAAAAAACTATTCATCTTTTAATATTTTCAAGACTTGGGCATTTAAGCTCTTAGTGCTCCTCCTGGCCTAATTGGAAAACTTTGTCTCTATTATATTGAACCCAGGATGCTGCAGATAGCCTTGTAAATAATAACCAACGGGGATCAAATGAATCCATTCTTTTGGCTTCCCTGTGAATTTAGAATCAACTTAAAGATTTTACCGATGACTTTTAAGGCAACTAATAGGGGGCTGCGGTAGAATGCGTGCAACGGGAACGGATGAGCCTAATGTCGCAGGCCCAAACCCACCACGGGGCGTCAAGAAGGGCAAACGGCCTTAATCCTCCAAGCTCCATATAAGTCCATGTCCACCGCCACAATGCGGGGACTAATTGTGACATATAAAAATGGACCTCTCACTTATAAGTCAACTAATTGATTAATTTATATTAGTTTTTATCTGCCTATGAACAAAAAAACTAGTCTTTTAAATCAACGGACAAAAAGGTATAGAACATTTGGCACCAGAGCAATATTCCTTAAAGGATAAAACTATCAATCTCTCTGCCTGCATTTTAAATGTTTTGACCAATGTTTTATTGTTGTTGCATGAACATTTTTATTGTTACCAGTATACTGCAACTGTCCTTGGCCTGTATTCAATGTATTTATTTTACAGTCAGTTCTAATGTCATTCGGTTTAAAAACACATAAAGAATTTAAAGCCCCCTTTTTTTTTTAAACAATGCTCATAAGAATTTTTACTATCACTATTGCTGGAGATGCTCACCATTAGGACATGAGGGTCATAACCAAAATGCTGTAAAGTAGACAAAAGCATCAACATGATATATATATAGAACAGAAAAGTATGTACGTACCTGGAAAGATTTATCACTGTTTTGTTGCGCGCACCGAAAAAGGTAGCATTGTACTCCACAGCCCTGGAGGACAGCTTTATCATGAACCCTGCTCCTAACCCATGGAGGGGAAATAATGGCCTCTGTTGGACAGACTTTATTTATAGTCCTGGGAATGAAAGTCAACGAGAAAGAAAATAAAATCAATTGTGATGTTTTAAAACACTGTTGACAAACAGAATCAATAGATCTGAGATGAACAATATCTTTACTCAGAATAATTGGAAACTATAGACCTCCATAACAAAAAACATCCATGAGCAAATTGAGAGAAATAATACGTTGGTTTAGCTGGCCACACACAGCCTGATGCAACAGCTGAGATACCCAACCGTTAACACTGTAACTCACACTGTGTCCCTTGCCCAGAGACACACTGTTAACACGTTATGTAATGACGATTTATACTTTGTAATTTCTAAAAAAAAAGGCATAAGAAGCAACTCCAAAATATGACTGAAAAATTGAACTGTGGACAGGCTGTATGAATCAAGTCATTCAGGTACTGAGTGCCATGAGCACTAGATAGACCAGATAGCTGCTTACTACTGTGTGCAGTGAATGCCTCAGAAACATGTGCTTTGAGAACCCATTCCCCTCCCTGACATCTCAGACATTGAAGGCAGATGCGGCTCAATGACAAGCTTGGACAGAAGCCATTCTCAACTAAGCATCTAATTTTGCTGATATCATACTTACCTCGGGGGCTTAACCTGTATGTAACATGGCATATCAGTTTTCTACCTGCTCCCTGGAGGAGCTGTGTGTTGAGGGAGAGCACCGTCATGAGCAAACAGAGGGCCAACAGAGCTCCTGGGCCTGGGCAAACATCCAGCCCACGGCACGCACATCAACCCATCTTCCTACCCCCGGGACCCTCTCACTGATGGCTTGGACTGGATTTGCACTATGCCATGATGCTTTCATTAAGCTAGTTTATTCCCTGTTTTCCACTGCTGGGCATCTCTCCCATCTGCGTTCACTCACAGTGATCAGCCAAGCTGCTGAGGCCTCGGACATAGGTTGTATTTCATTGAGGATGTACAGTGAATAGACTACAAATCCCATTGCTCTCTCCATTTTCCATCTGACTGGCTATATGGTGAGGGTGTATGCCATAAAACTAGTGGGCTGTGGCTTGGCGTTTGGACAAAATAACACTTCTTGCTCCTTTGCTTCAAGCTCGGAGACGCACAGGCAGGTCAAGGCTATCTGAAAATGCTACCGAGTGCTAGATGATTGCAGCTCTGTAGGAGATGGCTGTATATCGCGAGTGAGTGAGCACATTGTCCTTTTGCCATTATCGAGAGAGTTGCTATCCTATTCCCCTTGCCTAAGCCCTTTACATGATCCAAAACAAGTTACGTAATGAGTCTTTATGGAGAATTTGGAACAACAAACCCACACGTTTAGTTCAGCAAGTAAACTAAATAGAAAGGTAAAAATATCCCAATGAAAAGAAATTTCAAGTGAGTCAATAACAAACAAATGGGTCTGGAGGACATGGTTGTTTGTATCACTGACTGTATGTTGTATGTTCAGATTCTTCAGTCCCTCTCGATCTTTCATGAAGTAACAAGTTGGGGAAATCTAAATGTGGCTTTTCTCTCATGGTGCAGGAACTACCTGGGCCAGGCAATACTTGAGGAGAATGGAGATGATGACAACATAATCCTTCTTGATCATATGAAGGCAAGTGTGCATATCTATCCAATGCATTTTCAGTAGCACGCTGCAAGTAAGTAAAAGTGTGGCTATATAAAATGCTTATGTAGAACCAGATTTGTTTCATGATCCTTACTGAACAGATTTGCTAGGGTTACTGTACAGAGCTTTAGACTGCAGGTGTCGTATCTCTCATTGTGTGAGAAGTGTGTCTACTTGACTTACTTTAAGAAAGAAAGAAAGGAAAGGATTCCTTTATCAGTCCCGCAAGGGGAAATTTGGATTTCTCTGCATTTTTGACCCAACCTATTGTACAGGAGCAGTGAGCTGCCAACATATGGCGCTCAGGGAGCAGTTAGGGGTTAAGTGTCTTGCTCAAGGACACCTTGACATGCTGTATGCAGGACCGGGGATTGATCCTGCAACCTTCCGATCGCCAGACGACCGCTCTACCCACTGAGCTATGCCGCCCCTTTAGTTATCCACCTCACCATACGGCATTGTTCGAAATACTAACTGGCCATACATGGAGTACTTTCACCATTTTCCATCCCCAGCCATACCATTTTTATCTCCATTTCGGAGCCACATCGACTTCAGCAGTTTCTAATCGACCCTTATTTAGAATCTGAACAAAAGACCCTTTGGAACCGACAAGGGGGAAGTTATATCCAAAACGGGGCATGAAACCTAAGTAATTGTGTTTACTCTACCAACAGTCAACAAAGTGCAGTAATTAATGTATATGAGGCATACCATCGCCAAGGTCCATTACAACTATACATTACTTGGACTGTTTTAGGACACGATGCTGTACGGGGCATGGAAAATGTAACTGCATTGAGAGACAGGGGTTATGTGCAGTACTGCCCACAAAGCAACAACTCCATAAACATCCTAGCATCTGGCTTGTGTTCCCATCATAAGCCATGCTCAAATTTAATTACCAAGCGAGCATACTCTGAGCAGTGTTGAAGGTCTGATGATGAAGTGCTATGTACATAGCCATGATTAGGGATTATGTATAGATGTGGCGAACACAATTATACAATGGAGAAAAATTCCAGCATCATACCCCTAAAACCACAGCAATTCTCCATAAGTCAATATCTCCTGAGTTCTGGTAATTATCAAAAAACAAAATGAAAAAACAACACACGTACACACACACACACACACACACACTAAAACATTTAACAACAGTGGAATTAGTATGGTGGTGAGAATTATAGGGTGTTGTTGTATGTTAGGAAATGTAAACCTTTATTAACTTTTTTTTTAAACAATTTACTGCCGGAACAGTGCAAATCCACACAGATTTACATGTGGGCATGGCCCCAACATAAACTCTTCCACTTTTGACTTCTGACCTAGTGTTGTGGATGGACATCACCGCTCTTGCCAAAGTACACACTTGACATGTTTTCTTAATGGGTAGACATTGGGTGATCTTCAATCAAAATTCAATGATAATAGTTTTATTACTAAATGATACTGGTGATAATGGTTTTACTGGCTGTAGGGGTAGAGAACGTTCTTCGGGCACTGACGAGCCAGATGTTAAGGGTTTGAACCCACTGTGGGGCACCAGGATGGACATCCGGCCTAAATACCCTGTGGTCCATCTAAGTCCATGTCCATCTCACAACGTGGGGACTAATCGCGACACATTGAACCTTTCTTGCAACAGGCATGTCCCTCTATCTACATGGGAATCTACTGAGCGTAGATATAATGCTTGCAGAGGGTGACTTACTGTATGGTGCCATTGTTATAGTTCATTAGATTATATTGATATAGAAATAACTCCAAAAAGAACTCCACTAAGGTTTGGAACTGATATGCTAAATGACAACATTCAGCGCTGATGTTATATATTGTTGACAACGGTGTCAGACGATGGGGCATCCTTGAAACACATACCATATAGACTCAAACCCGTGTTTGAATCTGGCCCCAGGACCTTTTCTCCGTGTCTATCCCTTCTGTCTTCAAGGCTTATTAGAATCAGTCTGTACTATCTCACCAAATAAAAGTGAAAATAATGCAGGAAAAGTGTCAGAGGTGACTAAAAATACAAAGTGTTCATGCTGTCCCACTTCCATGTTCAAACTGTGTGCAGAGAGTATTCAAGTGTAACCGATGTCAAGTCTGCTTATTGCTTATAATGCGAGCTGCACCATAGCTTCCTTGTTCAAGAGAAATTATTTGGAATTCAAATTTTCTCCACTGCGAACCAATTCAATTGAGAGATAAAGCTACTGTGTCATAGTATATGTACTTGCAGTAATTTTACTTTACAATATTTTACAAAGCATAGGATGCAGAGGCCTGCTGCAGTGCTAACATTTGACAGATGTGATGGATGGTAAATAGATGCATGATGGGGGACTTCTATGGGGCCAACACTATACAGCTCATATCAGATTGAATCAGGAACAGTATTAGCATGCAAATTGAAAAAAGGAGCCATATTTCTTTTGGATTAACTGGCTGCCATAGCCTGTGACAACTCATAGGCTTTATCACACCCATGTGAAATACTGTAGCTGCACGGGTACATGCCCATGGGCATCTTGAAGAAAGTCTGCTCTGATTTAGTCATGGAAGTCATTAAAATGTGTTATTGGTCACATTTGAAAATAGATTCAGGTACAAGCATCACTCTGACACAGCAGAATTCACCACGCTGGAAAGGAGAATGTTCCTTTTCAGGCTTCAAGTGGTAAACTAGGGTGTATGCACGCACACACACAAACACACACACACACACACAAACAACAACATATGCGCTCACAGACGGACACATTAAAGTATCCATAATTCTGTCAATCTGAAATAGGAAAAAAACATCACTAAAAATAGGAGAGTGATAGAAGAATGCGAGAATGCGAGGGTAACTTGGTGTCAGCAAGCCAAGTTACATACCAACACCTCAAAATATTGAAAACAAGCTTGTTACCTATGCTGCATACCAGCCTATTTTCCATCTCCCTGGCCTCCCTTCAGTGTATCTTCCCACATTTGAAGCAATCTGGCTTAAAAAAAAATTCTTGTCAAAATATTTCAGCATATTCTTCACAAAAGCATCTAATAAATCTTTCTAATCCAATTCTTTATTTTTAGTACTACATTGAAATACAGTCATATATGGTGAGAAGACAGTTTAACCCCATTAAGCCATCATGGGTTTCAACTAGAGTTTGATGAAGTGACCCTGAATTATGAGTATAACGTATGAGGTGTAATGCAAAAGTTTAGATCATGTGAACAAAGCCATATAAATTTCGAAAATGAATAAAATTCAAAAGTCGAGGTCCAATTTTATGTGTCACTATTATAGATTTAGATGGAGCGTGAATTCTAAAATACTTCTGCCTTTTATGGTTAAAAAAAGTACCAACTCCATTTTAACTCATTATTCTTAACATACATTTGTAGAATATTTCTATCTATTGGGATATGAAAACACCGTGTAGGCATCTTGCAAACATTTTAGTTGATTAATAACAGTTGAAAGAATATTTGTTATATCCTGCGTTCCATATTTGAATTACTAGACAGATGGGCAATATAATCTTTTTGAATAGTAAAATATTTGACTTTTCATCTTAAAATAACAGCCTAAAAATAATTTTGATGGTTCACTGACTTGTAATAGGAAGAATGGTGCATCTCCCATTCCCACTCCGCACCCTGAACATCTGTTCTTGCACAATGTAACTTGGGTTGTTTTTGCACAAGTTCTTTTTTTCCTAAGATGGTAAAGGCATGACCTACCCTATTCTGCCCCTTATTGGCTTACCCTATATTCTCACCATAACCAATCTCCCTCTGGCATGGTTCAGGTGGATGAGCGGGTCATCTAGCAATCAGAAGGTCGCTGGTTCACAGTCCCCGGCCCCTTCAGAAAAGAATGCTGAAGTGTCCTAGAGTAAGACACTGAAGCCCTAACTGCTCCCTGGGTGCTGCAGCTGCTCACTGCTCCTATACAATAGGGTGGTTAAATAAAGAGATCATATTTCCTTTTAGAATACATAAGAATACAATAACCAAATAAAGTGGCTTTCCTTTCCTCATGCCACCAATCAATTGAACCTAAGGAGGCAACAAGTACTGGTCCATCAGAGGCCGAGTAGGGTGGTTGATGACTTTGCCAGCCTAGGAACAAATAAATCCCTTGCAGGAGATTGTACCCGCTCAACCCAAGCTATATGGTGCAAGAACAGGCATTCAGGGCCCAGAGTGGGAATAAAAGAGGCACCATTCTCCCCATTACAACCCAATGTACCATCAAAATTATTTTTAAGCTGTTATTCCAAAGTAACAAAACGTTCCATAATGTTGTTGTTGTATGAGCAAGTGCCAAATTATGGCAAGTGGTGACCTTCTAATTTGCTGAGTTTATGCCCAGGCAAAAGGTGCTTGTGAGTCCATGTCTTATACGCTGGTCAACCTTTTCTCTTTGAAGCATCTCTTTTAAAGTAGTGTTTACCACCACTGCCGCCTAGAAAAAAAGTCCAATCACTTTGGGTTTTAGAGGCATTTAAAGTTGAGTAATTGAAAACACTTGTCTGTGTAAACGGATGTGGGCACTACTCCAAAATGTATTCCTCAGATGCCTGAGCTGGAGACAGATCCAGATGGGTCTGAACTGAAACCATATGGCTGGGTGAAGGAGAGCACAGCCTAGGTACTACATACTGCATACAAACCAACTCCTCCTAAGGTGTGGGCAATGTCTTTTTGGTTGCTGTGCATGTGCATGTGCGTGTGTGTGTGTGTGTGTGTGTGTGTGTGTGTCCTTATCGTGTCAAGTGTGCCTATGCAGATATGTATCCATGTGCGTCACGGATGGCATGATTGTGACCATAACTTGTTTTCTCTAAGGCAGGAATTAAGTCATCCGATTTAAAAACCAACGTGGTCCAAAATCTATTATTTGAGGTAGAGATCTGCCAATGTATGCAGCACTAATGACCAAACTACGAACTGCAGCACGAAGGCTAAACAGCTTTGGGAGTTTATGCAAGCAAAAAGCAAATCCATGTCACATGTAATGTATAGTTATGTTAGTGACATGGACTGCTCTCATTAGACTTCTATACACTCAATCTGGCACTGAAAGGTCCGCTTTTATATGTCACAATTAGTCCCTACGTTGTGGGGGTGGACACGGACTTAGATGGAATGTGGAGGATTAAGACCGGATGCCCTTACTGGTGCCCTGCGGTGGGTTCGGACCCGCAACATCTGGCTTGTCAGTTCCTGAAGCATGCACTCACTCCACCCTCGACACACTCAAACTAGCACTCTCCCTCTTAAATCCACCTTGGTTCAATAGATTCGATATCAAGCTTCTATTTTTTTTGCTGTTGTAACTGAACATAAGGAAAAACAAAGGCATTAATAGTACCACTGAAAAGCCTGATGGGACTATGCACATCATTGTAAATGGCTTTAAGACCATGTCTGAGCAACATACCATACTTTTCCTGTAATGTGACACTTGAGTATCTATACCAAGTGCCTGTCAGTGTCCCTTTACCCTTGATTATCGGGAGGGACCTAACATAAGCACTCTGGGAATGATGTTGTACAGTCTGTCGTTCACTGAGAGTTGTGAAGCGCTGCACACTTTGGGAACTAGTGCGGTCTTGATGGATTAATACACTTCAACTGCACTTTTGTATCTGCGGTAGTCTGTGGCTCAGGCAATGACGATTTTTCAAACTTCAGGTAAAATGTCCTCTCGCCAAAACATTCTGAAAATGTTTTCATTTCCTTTATCAACACGAAGAGGAATGAACATGCGGCCCAATTTGCGAGCACATTATCAAAAATGCACGAGAGAGAGAGAGAGAGAGAGATTCTTTTTTTGTCTGTGACTATTGATAGATGGCCAGCTCTGAGACACTTCAGGTGGATGCTTGCTGTTGATGGGCTTGAAATAAGGTATTCCACCTCATCACTACAATGACAGGACCGAGTGTTACTGCAGGGAATGGCCAATGATGACCAAAGTCATCGCCTCTGGCCAAGGACACTCAACAAGATCAGTCATTGGTCTAGGTAAAATGTATGACCCCTCTACTCAGAATAAGAGACTTCCTCAAACAATTGAAACAGCTACTCCGATCTGCAAAACTGACAGAAGGGAGAGATGTGTGGTAGCATGCGCCACAGTTCTTCTGGCAACACGCTGGTGTTATGGTGAATTCACTTGGGCACTTCTTTTTATATCTGTCTCACCTCTCTTCAGTCTCATGTCGCACAGCTATAAAATCCGACTGCATTCCTCCTGCTGCTGCTGCGATGCAATTCAAACTTGAAAACTGAGGCCGATGCATCCTTCCCACTATAAGTTAGCATCTAGCATTTTAGTCAGCATGTATCAAACCCAGTCTTTCAAGTTGGAGTTTCCAGAGCGGTACAGTATGTTTTCATTCATGCGTCCAGATGTATAACCCTTCTATGCTACTCTTGTTGGATACACTTTCAGGAATGTAGATCCCCAGAGTTCTTACGTTATGTTTAAGAGATGCAGACATCTGTTTAAAGGGAAAATACCATCTATCAGGATATTACTGAGTAAGTGCTTAACTTGCAGGGACAAAAAAAAGCACTCACATCGCACCTTTTATGCCAATACACCTTTTACACATTGAGTGGATCACAAAGTTTTCTGGTGATATGATGCTTATGTATTGAGTAAACTGGGAAATAAAAAAGTTGTGTTTAGTGCTTAGTGAGACAGTTCATCCCAAACTCAAAATCTTTTTTTTCCTCTGACCTGTAGTGCTATTATTGATCCATCCTGATCGTTATGATGTGAGTTACTGAGTTTTGGAGATATTGGCAATCGAGATGTCTTTCTTCGCTCAAAGACAGAGGAACTGAATGGCGACTGGCTTGTGTTGTTAAACGCGTCAAAAACTCAAAGTTATGTTTCTTTCCGGAAATCACGACCTGGTTACTCGAGATAATCCACAGACCTTGTTGTGAGCATTTTTGTGTAGGTGTAGCACAGTCTAAGAAAAGTAGTTACGACATGAATCTGCTTACAACGTCTGTGGGTCATGGTTTCTGGACAGAGACATCGCAGTTGAGTTCTTCAGAAGTGATTTTTCACACATTTTGAGCAACATAAGCTGAGCACCATCCAGTTCCATTGTTTTGGAGAGAGCATTGTCTCTTTCCAGGTTACTCAGCGTAATCAGACTTCGCTGTGAGCAGTTTCATGTAGGAACTAGACTGCACCTGCGTGAATGCCAAAAGCGATCCAGTACCATCGTATTCTGAGAGGGGGCAGACATCTCTGCGACTGATATCTCCAAAACTTTGCAAATCAAACTGATCCAGATGGATCAATGGCACTACAGGTAAGAGGAAAACATGTCTTTTTGATTTCAGGGTGAACTGTCCCTTTAAGGCTTCATTATAATGCAACTTCTACACACTGACAGGTCATCTAGTTCCATCACTTCCATTGGTCTTTTTCATGCCATTTGAATAGGTGAATATGTTTGGTTTTCACGTTTCCTTCCAAATACCGGATCCATGTAAGCTTGGTCCTTCTAATTTTCTTGATTAGTTAAGACAGTTATGATGCTCAAATGCAGAGGTGGGAAACAGGATCCAGAAGGGCCTATTTGGATGCAGGTCTTTGTTCCAACCAACAGGCAGTTTATACACTTGAGTCAACCAATGGTCTTTGCTAAGGACCTTGATTTGCAGATTCAGGTGTGTATCTACTTGGTTCAAACAAAGACCACCACCTTAGGGCTGAGGTAGCTCAGTAGTAGAATGTGTAACTCAGGAAATAACAAGCCAGGTGTCACGGGTTCAATCCCACTATGGGTCATCAGGACGAGCAACCGGATTTGCTTTGGACTCATAAACGCTCCCCAAAGGAAAAGAAAATGGACAAACATCAACCCTAACATGCATCTCTTGCCTGTATGGTGGTTAGCAATACTGCTTCACAGCAAGAAGGTTCTGGGTTTGAATCCCACGCCAGGTCCTTTCTCTGTGAAGTTTGCATGTTCTCCTCGTGTCTGCGTGGGTTTCCTCCAGGTGCTCTGGTTTCCCCCCTTCCTTCTTTTTCCTCAAAAAGACACGCACGTTAGGGTTAATACTCCTGCTTGTGTCCTTGCCCAAGGCAATAGGAAAAGAACTGGAGTTGGTCCCCAGGCACTGCAGCTGTTCGTTGCTTCTATACAATAGGATGGGAGAAATGCAGAGATCAAACTTTGTTGCATGTCTGCACAATGACAAATAGATTCAGTTTCCAGACCTGCATCCACACCGGCCCTTTCTACAGCTGTAAGTGGGGCATTATTGATTGTAAATTATTTATCTCACATTGGGGGAAACATATACCTGTCAATCTGACATGTATTAAAGGTGCCTTTGAGAAACATGTACTTTTTTTTTTTTTCCTTTCACATCTGAAAAATGAATGACAATGCAAATGGACATGCCCACTCTTCCCACACGCTTATCTCCTGACCGCTAATGTTAGCACGAGGGACTATCATTATAATGGGGATATCCTGGTACTGGTTGTGATTTTTCATTATTCTATGGAGTCAATCCTGACAGTGATGCCACACCTCCAGACCATACTTTTGTATCCTGATATGAATGATAAACATTTTACTGCCAGAAGGCAATAGTAGTCACTAAGCTATATTGTTCCATCAGCCAAAATACTGTAGCGAATTTTACAATAATGACATGAATGTAATAAAGCACATTATATTGATTTATTTTACAGGGGATTTACTTTGCTGCCATAATAATTTTACATGGTATCTGTATCCTCAACTTTTATCTGGGAAAGAAGAGAGAATCATGGACCCACATATATGATTGTGTTGATCCGTGGGAATTTGGCTTTAAATCCCGTCAGTTATTAATGTCAGATAAAAATCCCTCTTGTGGACACAGCCATTACCTCCAGCTGAAGCAGTTTGCAGCATAGCTCAGGAAGCAGGGTGATGGATTGGTGGTTCGAGCTCCAGCCCCTGCAGAAAGTGTGTCAAACTGTCCTTGAGCAAGACAAAAAAAAACTAACTCCTCCCCAGGTGCTGTGGCTGTTTACTGCTGCAATACAAGAAATAGGATGGATTAAATGCAAAAAACACATTTTGTTGTGTGTATATAAAAAGACAAATAAATAAAGCTTCTTCTTCTACGTGCTATTTTCGTTTGAACAGATTCACATACTTTTCGTTTATATACAGTGATATGAGCGAGGAAAATCGGAAATATTCTTAACTCAGTCGGGTGAGCCTGATAACACACTAATTTTCTTTGTATTAGACTACTCCTCAATTTCAGCCCCCCCTCTCTCTCTCTGATATTCTCTCATAATTAGTATCTCGCAATCTCAGATCATTTGTAAGGCAAGTTGCACGCTGGCACTAAACACTGATGAGCTCAGGGCAAGATTCAACTTGGATGCAAAGTGGGCCATAATCAGCAAATCAGTTCAACCACCTAAATGTAAATGAATGCAAAATGCTCACGTTGCAGTTGGCCGTTATATGTTCCCCCACTGTAACAGATTTGTCCTTTCAGTGAACTCTGCCCTCTATCCCCAACACCATGCTAGTGATGCCTGCTGCTGTATGCTAAAAATAAGGTGAAACACGTTCTAGCAACTTGACAAAGGAATTCATTATCCTTTATGTGAAGGACACGGATACGGTCTTCTCAAGTGTGTCTGTGGCATGGCTATGTTCCCAAAGAAAGAGTCTGTAGAGAGTCTAACCAGGACGACACTGACCGACTCTCAAACTCATGAATAAACGCTAATACTCTGAATCTTCGATTTCAGCCGTGCCTCCGATATCAAGTTTCAAGCTCAAATCCAATCTTGAATTTCAATCTCAGGTTTCACCTTCAGTATACAGTGGCGTTGCTCTAACATTTAGATGGGTGACGCACATACAGACCAGGCCCATGCTCCAAAAAGCAACCGGTACATACCTGAAATTACTCACTATTCACAGTCTTATTGTACTATGAATATTAGGAATATGGAATTATCTAATGGCATGTAGCAGGAAACTTGCTGTAGTGACATTTGACATATAGTTGTTCATATTGTACATGATTGAGAGAGGGAAAGGTCAAGTCATGAGTCCATGCCTTCCCCTTTGTGCAACAGAGATGTGCAAAGACAAAACTCAACTCACACAGTTCCCTTTTGATTTGTGAACATGATCAAGACACTGCCAATGTTGGGAACAAGAGAACCCAGACTCCCCTGATGGTACCTTCAAGACAAATCCTGCAGCAGCTCTATTGACAGTAAATGGAATGTCGACTCATATCACGCCAATGCAATAAGGCTTTGGTTGCTTAAGATTGGTGCGTGCGTTCACAGTCTGTTTCCAATTCGTTGTCAGTGTGCAACAGCTACATTTCTGTCTCTTCGTGAAATCACACAGACTCGGGGCTTAGTCGTCTGATCTCTAGTTTTCTTTTCTCACAAGCACTGATCGATTTCTCCATGTGTTTCGATTCCGCTCCTCATGAGCACCCAGACAGCACATCCATCCACATGTTAATGTTCATGTCATTCTACTACTAAAGGTTATTAGCAGATGGCATATAGCCAGGGATTGGCTTACCGTAAGAAGACAAGATATCAAAAAGGGCGATGCATGGCTCAGGAGGTGGGGGGGGGGGGGTTGTCACCTAGTAATCAGAGAATTGGTGGTTGAATCCCCTGCCCCTACAAGAAGTGTCATGAAGTGTCCTTGAGCAAGACACTAAAGCCCAAAATGCTCCCCAGGCACTTCAGCTGCTCACTGCTCCTGTACAGTAGGATGGGTTCAATGCAGAGGACGGAATTCACTGTATGTATGTACAATGACAAATAAATAAAGGTTATTCTTAAAAAGCCTGACGACATGCCCAACTCCTCATGGAAATTCAGACTATTGTAACAATTCAACATTCAAAGATTACCAATGATGGCCAAACCTATTAGAACAGTCGATAAGAGGCCAGAAAAAAAATCTGTCATTTGTCATTTGCCTTGACTGGTGGGACAGAAGCATTCTTATTTTAGCTAAAGCATTCACCTATAAACAGGGGAAACAGGAGATAGGAGGCAGCATAGCTCAGTGGGTAGGGCAGTCGTCTGGTAATCGGAGATTGGTGGTTCGATCCCCGGCTCCAGCAGAAAGTGCGTCAAGGTGTCCATGAGCACGACCCCTAACTGCTCCCCAAGTGCAGCCCGGCAGGCACTCGCTCCTCCTGCACCATAGGACGGATGAAATACAAAGTATAAATTCCACCGGCCTTGACTGTGTGGCAAATAAATCAATTCTATTTTCTATTTGATACATGAAAAAACAATTTAAAGCATCTTGAGGGATTTTCTGGTGTGAACCAGTAGGACTTCTCCTTCGGCCCTCTTCTCGCAGTACTCATATACCCTACAGTTGTTGATGTAGTGATGATTCCCTGTTGAGAATCTCTTGGAGACGCCTCGATAAGGTGCTTGCTGACACGTAAGGTCGTCCGCAATGAGTGCGTGTCGAGTGAAGAAGTGCGAGGCCTCCATCGCACATCACGGCTTACATCACAGTTCACCGAGTCCTGCACACCATCCATCCTTCGTGCCTTGCCACATGCAGCTGCAAGTTTTGTTGACCCTTTGCCAACATTTCACCGGCCTGGGAAGTAGAGGATGGAGGATGACGTTGCCATTGCGTAATTCCTATCCACACATATTACACTCCATGCCAACAACTCAGGTAGTTTATCTCAGTGTAGTGGAGATTCTCCCTGTTAAAGAAACAGTGGCCTGATTATTAGGCATGGTTCAACAAAATGCCAGAGTGATAAAAGACATATCATTTGAATATTCTCAGCTGATATTTAGACAAAGCACGTAGCATATTTGACTAAAAGACAAGTGAGGGAGATGCACGTTGGTGTATCGGGGCTGTGATGCGCTTACTATGATGTTGATCTGTTATTGTTTAGAGATGGTTTGGTAGAGTGTGCGCTTCGGGAACTGACAAGCCAGCGGCCGCAGGTTCGTCCCCACTGTGGGGCGTCGAGAAGGGCATCCAACCTTAATCTTCCAAGTTCCGTTTCCACCCCCACAATTGTGGAGACTAATCACAACATATGAAACAGACGTCTCTCTTAGTCAACCTAGTGAATGAGGGAAAAGGGGGGTTATGGACTGGACAGTAAAAAGATTAAAAAATAAGAGCAAAGCCCTTGTTGGTGACTCCATCAGAAAGTGTTTTGAAATGTCATTCAACTGAACCCCTAGCTGCTCTCCGGGGGCAGCAGCTCCCCAATCCTCCTGTACAATAGGATGGGTTAGAAATGTCATTGTGAGACACATTTAACTGTAGGAACACGGTGACCTGATAAAAGTGGCTTAAGAGTCAGAACGCTACACTAATGCTAATGCACTTAAAGCCCATATTAGTGCTGTTTATCATTGTTGTGTCGCTCTTCCATCTGGAATCACTTGGTGGTTTGGGTTGATCAATAGTAAAGGGAGCTGGAGATTTAGGAACTACACGGACCATGTGCTCTTTCCATGAAATGAGCGGGCACACTTGTGATGCTTTTATATCATTTCAAGGATTTATAACTCTTCAGTCATATGGCCGACGTAGTTACAATGGAGCAGTAGCAGAACGGCTCAGTGCATAAAATACAATAACATTATAGGGTAACTTAACATCTACAAGGTGATCAAAACACTATGTA